>VZTO01005554.1:0-11777 GCA_013400615.1 Syrrhaptes paradoxus | reverse complement strand
GGAGTTTTCTAGTTATATCCCTTTGCTTCCTCTGTAGTGCCAACCAAAAAACTGTTTCTGATTTCAAGTCATACTTTTGGGCAGAATTATATGTAACCGATACCATATCAGTGATCCACCTAAGACTGAAGTGAATGGTGGTGTTGGCATGATAAGGGGTGGGTAGTGGCTGAGGAAGGATATTGCTTTAAGAAAGCACTGTTGTGGAGGAAAAGGTATGTGGAAATGCATATTGAATACCATTAATAATATCTTCTTTTTAAGGGTTTATTAATTGTCTCTTATGCTTCTGAAAATTACTAATTACTGTTGGTTGGGTCTATATATAGTAGCAATGGGGGGAAGGAGAAAAAAACCTTAGAGCATGACAAGTATAAGCTGTCCAAATGCAACTGAAATTGATAGGAAGACTTATTTGGTTGAATAGATTTGCCCAGATGTTCAGAATTTTCAGCATGGAGTATTGTGTTGAAAGTTGAACTTCCCCTGCAGTTGAACTGCATCTCTGATGCTATATCATAGATTTAAAATGTCTTTTATCTGAAAATTGCCATCATTTTAGCCATGCCTCTTTTCGGTTTAAGGTTGGTTTGTTACTGTTTGCCTCAAGCACTGATTTCAGTGTGATTGAAGTGGAAGGTCTGATTCCTGAACTGTAGTAAAGCAGAAAGTCCCATTGTTATCTAGCTGTACTGACCAAATTTAGACCATACTTTTAAACTGGTGATATCTGCATGCATGCTCTGTATGTTCCTACCTGGAGCAGAAATCAGAGCCATAGGTATTGATGGTCTAGTCTGCAAGAATCTTATAAGGATAAGATAAGGGAGAGTAGTTTGCAAGTGCATATTGATTTGAAATTACAAAGTCATTTTAAAAAGTACTTTGCTTTAGTGTTATTGTCGTTGACAGTACAGCTCAGTTTGTCAAATTACTGCTGCTGCAGAGACTGCCAGCTGAGTGTCTTCTTCCTGGCATGATTCTTTCCGCATCCACTCCATTTTGCAATGCTTCACTCACAGTTCAAGTTTTATCTTATAAATAAACTATTTGAAAAAAAATGGGAAATATTCAGGTAAATCAGGAGATGTTTTTTGTATATAATGCAGTGTTCTAACTTTTATCTACTGATCTTGTCCCTACTCTATTCTAATGCTGCAGCCTTTATTTTTTTCCTGAGATCTCTAATTAGCATATTCTGGGTGAAGTCGTGCACTATAACTGCCATAGCATGAAGTCTTCCTAGGTTGATGGATGGCTGGCTTTAATGATCTTGATTCTTGCCCATGGGAAAAGCCAGAAATGATGCAGGTATAATTTAGATAACTCTGGGATGAACTACCTAAATTGAAAACCTTATCCCCTGCTGCCTTTGGCAAGAATCTCTTCACGACATTAATCATTTTTCTAGCCTTAAAGCCCTGCATTAGAAGGTTCTAAATTCTTGGAAGAAAGTCCCATCCTGGAGTAGTTGATGTGGTAATGTCCTTTAAAACTGCTCCTTTTTCCTTGGCTCCTGGGTTAGAAGTGTTGCTCAGTGTTACTCTCTTTAATGTGTTACAAAAATATAGAATGATAAAATATTAAAATAGGCAAAAAATAAAATTCTTGCGAGACCATAGGAAATTTTTCTCATGAGATGTGATGTAGTGCTACTGAGTTGTAAATTTGGATTGTATTCTGACATTTATTAATTAGGTCATATGTCTGACGCCAAGTTGCAGATCATGGGTATTTAATAAAGTGATAACAGGACTTGAAAAACTAGTTTTTATGTTTAAGAGCAGTATACATCTGACAAATGTTTGACAATCGGAAACAAATTGTTACAATTTAGTAGTTTCAAGCACACTTTGATTAGGAAGATATTTTGGTTTTTTTTTGTTCTCAGTGTGGATTAGTGTAACTTCTAAGTTTTGATAGACCAGTTTTTGTAATTCAGCACTTTTAGTGCAAGTCAGAGTTGAAATCTATGCAACCGTTTTCTTCTATAGTCAAAAAAGAGCACACTGAGTTTTAAAGCTATGACAAATATTACACAGTAGGACTCTTCAGCCAGTCTGGATTTTGGTTTCATGAAAATAAAAAGAAGGATTCATTAGGCTATCTGTCAGAACTGTAAAATGAAATTCAGTTATGTTCTGTGTTTCTCCTTAGATCTCATAAATGGAGCCCAAGAACAGTGTGAATTGCCTCCTATGGATGGTTTTCCTCACTGTGAAGGGAAAATAAAGGTAAGTGAACTGTTTTTAATCTTACTACGTGTGTTCCATTAAAAACTGAATGTATGTTGCAAGAGGTCACTACCCAGGCAGTGGCATAGAACAAGAACAACTGAGTCAAAAAAGAGGATGTTTAGGAGTGTGTGTCACTACAGCATTGCTCACCTCAAGCCTTTAATACTACTGCCGCAGAGAAATAAAGTGTCATCCTATTAAAACAGGAATAAAATGCCATATTATATTAAAATGCTGTATTGTTTAATAAAATGCCTTCTTATTTGAATCACAGAATCATAGACTGCTCTAGGTTGAAAGGAGTGCTTTAGAGATCATCTAGTTCCAACCCCCCTGCCATGAGCACGGACACCTCCCACTAGACCGGGTTGCTCAAAGCCTCATCCAGCCTGGCCTTGAACCCCTCCAGGGATGAGGCATCCACAACTTCCCTGGGCAACTTGTTCCCGTGCCTCACCACCATCACAGTAAAATATTTCCTCCTAATATCCAACCTAAATCTACCCTCNCACAAGAGCAGAGTAGAGAAGGAGGATCACCTCCTTCGACCTTCTGCTAATGCTTCTTCTGATGCAGCCCAGGACACGGTTGGCTTTCTGGGCTGCAAGCACACATTGCTGGGTCATGTTCAGCTTCTCATCAACCAACACCCCCAAGCCCTTCTCCTCAGGGCTGCTCTCAATCCATTCTCCACCCAGGCTGTATTTGTGCTTGGGGTTGCCCCAAGTCATGTGTAGGACCTTGCATTTGGCCTTGTTGAACTTCATGAGGTTTCCATGGGCCCACCTCTCAAGTCTGTCAAGGTCCCTCTGGATGGCATCCCTTCCCTCCAGCACGTTAACTGCACCACACAGCTTGATGTTGTCATCAAACTTGCTGAGGGTGCACTCGGTTCTCCTGTCCGTGTCTCCCACAAAGATGTTAAACAGCACTGGTTCCAGTACCAACCCCTGCAGAATACCACTCGTCACTGGTGTCCCCTTGGACACTGAGCCTTTGGCCACATGAGTGTGACCATCCATCCAGTTCCTTATCCACTCAGTGGTCCTCCTGTCAAATCCATGTCTCTCCAGTTCAGAGACAAGGATGTCATGCAGGACAGTGTCAAAGGCTTTGCATAAGTCCAGGTAGATGACATCAGTTGCTCTTCCCTTGTCCACCAGGACTGTAACCCTGTAGAAGAATGCTGTCATTATTCAAAAACTTTCTTCTTTTTGAAAAGCCCTGTTTTCTTCCCCATTATGAGTCATTTGGCATTCACAGAATCACGGAATCACAGAATGTTAGGGATTGGAAGGGACCTCGAAAGATCATCCAGTCCAATCCCCCTGCCGGAGCAGGAACACCCCCTACCCAGGACTGGGATTCTTTGTGTACCTCACTCCAGCTCTGTTTCAGCAAGATGTTTGTTTTCGCTTCTTTCCCCTGCATGCCAAGAGCTCTGTCTGGTTCCTCCCTTCCCCTTTTGTTTAAAAGCATTTTGCCTCTTCTGCTCACAAGCCAGGCACTGCACTAAGTGTGCAACCAAACCTTTGGGGTTCAGAGTTGATTCAATGTAAATCCTATGTTTTATTAATAATGCAGTTGGAAAGGCCAAATACTGAAAGCCATCAGATTTTGGTTGGAAAAAATACCAACCAACCAAAACAAAAAACCCAACAAACTTGCAGAGATGGAGATTTTTGAGGTTTTCCCCACGGTACATTTCAAATATAAGGACACTGTTTTAGTAGTGGGGGCAAAAGTAGAATTACTAGACATTTAAATATTATTATCAAGTATTACAATTTATTTCTGAAAGTGAAAACAAATAACTACCAAAGTATGTGTTAAATTGTTGCCTTTTTTTTTCTTTAAATAAGATTCTTAGCCAGTAGTATTTAAAAAAAAAATCTGTAATTTTTAAATCTCTGCTTGTGTTTTGATCCATTTTGCCAAACCGTCTGCATAGTGACTGTGTAATACAGTATTTGAATATTAAAATATGAATTGAAATTAATTACTTGCAGATTCTTGGCAGAATTGGGCAGATATCAATCTTGGTAACTGAAATGATTTGTTAAATTCCAGAGCAAATGCAACATGGGGTGGGGGGGCAATGCAGTCAGCTCCAGCCACACCCATATGTCTGGATCCTCATTTCTCCTTTTGACACTTGTCTCTGCTTGTCTGGCTACCAGTTTGTATAAACTGTGCTCACGTCTGGTATGTAGTTACCTCCCCAATGCAGCTGAATGCAGAGATGCAGTATGCTGCAACATATTCATAAAATTCCTTTTTTGTTATTTGTGATTTTTATCTGCTTGGATATAGTCACTTGCAGCTTTCCTTTGTTATTCCTGAGTTCAGTGTGAAATAGGATAGAGTTATTATGTGATACTTAAACCTAACAGGATGTTTTTGTTCTGTTACAGTGGATGAAAGATATGTGGCGATCGGATCCCTGTTATGCAAGTTATGGTGTAGATGGGTCCACATGCTCCTTTTTTATTTACCTCAGTGAGGTCAGTAATCTTTTAATCTGCAGAATGGTAACATTTTTGGTAACTGTTTGCAAACTTTTCTCAAAAGAAATTGTAACTTTCTTCTGAAAAATTCTATGAAGAGAAAAAAAGTGTTAAAACCAGAATTATAAGGAAGTGTGTTGCTATTATTCATAAGTCCTCCAGGGGTTTCTAGCCTGAAGAATTCTAATGTTTATAACAGAAGTGATATAAGCAGCACCTCTCCAGGGAGTCCACACTAGGTATGCTGTTAACCAAAGCATGAAGCTCAGTCATACCTCCTTGCCTCTGAACACTGTTTCTGTTGCTTTCTATATTGCTCCTGCGGTAGTAGTGGGGAGGCATTTTAGGGGAGGCATTTGGAATGTGAAATTTTGAAAGTGGAACTAGATGGTACATCCTGCTGAGCAGCATGGCCACTTCCTGCTTGGAGGCTGTTCATGAATTACAGAGTCTGTTAAAACAACAACAAAAAGAAAGTGGTGTTTTTGAGTGAAATTGCAGCTATATTGGCAAAAGCTTTTGGTACCTATCAGAACCAAAGGCCCAGTTGTGTATACAGCTGCATAAGGTGCTCGCCCTGATGTACAGACTTCCTGTTCCTGGAGTAACACTTGTTTTCCAAGGACGAATTTTGTCACTCAGTTATTATGAGCACTATTACTGGCTTCTAGTGTGTGTGCCAGAAAGAGCTGGGTGTATTTGATCACTTGACCTCTTCTATCTTGTTAGTAAAATTTTGTTAACTTACAGCAACTGATCTTGAAAGTAGTATTGATATCTAGTGGCTTACTGCTTGTGATGAACTGTAAGAGCCCATGTGGCTGCAGAATTGTGAACTAATATTAATTTTGTAGTTTCTGCAGGACTGGGGGAGTTGGGACTGGGTTGTTAAATTACGTGTCTGAGATTTAAACAGTAAGTCTATTATATAAGTAACTCAGTTGTAAGGAAAGCAGTTTCTGTTAATTTACTCAGTTGACTGCCACTGAACTTTTGGGGGCATTGCTTAAAGCAGCAGTAATAGTTAAATGCATATCCAAAACACATACCTGAAGAAATAAAAAAGGCTGAGTTGAATCACAAATTTGACTCATTCCATTGCTAGTACCAAGTGTTGATTTATTTATGGGCTATAACGCTGGGGAAAGAAAAGATACAGGATGACTATATTATTTATCCTGTTATTTATCATAAAAGCTAGAGATACAGTTTCATAATCATCTGAAATTGATCTAAGTTTCTACTAAAAGGTTATGTTTTAGCATCAGCAGAGATACGTTTGTGCATTAGTATTCTGGCAACCAGCAGGTACTTTATGTTTTTAATGCAGATGTGTCTTAAAAATGAAGATACATGTCAACTGAATGTGAGAATCTAATATTTTTAAATGAAATGTCACAACATTTTCTGTGACAATCTGATCATCAGTTTTGAAAACTCAGGTGATCCTGTTAGTTTTTTCATAATTGATCTTTCTGCTCATCCTCATGGCAAAAGACAAGCAGATTTACAGAGGCCAACTGGTGGTTTTTTTCAGTGGTCTAGGGATTTGAAATTTTTCTTAAACCAGCAATACTGAATTTGGGCAACTTGTCATTTCATGATGGAACAGCAGTACGATTAGTCTATGTGTATATTTGGTAACTTGAGACAAAGGTCTTGTACTTTTTTTTTTTAAAGTATTTTCCCATGACAGAATGTAAAACTAATATTGGGTGAGCATGTTATTAACCTTGAGTTTAAATTTGGCATTCTTAATCCTATGATTAATTCCATGATTAATACCCAGCAGCAGAGGTTGAAAGCTTAACTGTTTGCAAATGCAAGCATGAAATGAAATTCTAATAACACTACAATGATGTGGATTTATGAGGTGTGTTGGCTGCTAAGGATAACTTGGAAATGCTGTTGCAAGAGTAATTTGTCAAAGTGGACAGTGATGAAGAGTTGACAGTTTATAGTATGGTTGCACAGCTGAATGATAAATGTGTCTACAGAGCTCTCAAGTCAAAACTGCTGATTTAAAATATTAAAATGTATTAGGGTACTGGAAGGATATTACTGTTGGGATTTTTCTTTTTTATTTTAAGGTTACAATACAGGAGTAAGATGGTTGTGTACGCATGCTCTGTTTGAGAAGGCAATATATGCATCAAATTATGTACAGCCTCAGTCTGGAAAAGCAGAATACGCATCAAATTATGCATATGTTTTCTTCTGTTCTTAAAATTGCCTCTACAATCTAATGTGACAGACATCTGTCCTCTTTGATACTCTTTGGGGATCTACTTTTTCTTCTGAAGCAATTCAGTTAGAGCATTATGTTACACTCATCTAGCACTCTGTAATACAATTTTAAACTTGTAAACAAAGGAGCCTGAGATACTACATTTTGGTGTGTAATAGGGGTCAGAACCATAGATGCACAAAGTAACTTGCCTACAGTTGATGCAAGGGTTTAGACACAAAGCTTGGAATAAATCCCAAGCTTTGAGTGTATGTCATGTCTGCAAAATAGAAATGGCACAGTCAAAATCTGGGCTGCACCAAGTCCTCTCTTCTGAAGAGAATGTACAAGTGCAAGTACTAGCAGTTCTGGCTGCACTGGTTTGCTTTGGGTGGCACTCCTGCAGACACAGAAGTACAGCCAGCTCTTCACTTCCCTTTGTGTGTCTTGGCTGCTTGAGCAGAACGGGAGGCAAGCGTGGTAGCAGAAGGAAAGCAAGAAGCAGTCCAACACATTCAGGCTTATGCTTTTTAATTTAAAGCCATGTCCTGTACAGACTTGCAGATAAAGCTGTAAGGATTTTTTCCTTCTGTCTTACTGTTTTGCTGCGGGCACTGGATCACTCCTGGTGGATGATATGGAACTGCGCCATCCTCTGGACTGGGGGAGATACCAGTGGCCTGAATAGCAAAACCAGGCTTACTTTCCCTTGAATAACAGAGCAAGGCAGGGATTAGAAGTAGGAAAAATTGAAAAGCAAGTTAAGCCAACTCTAAGGTTTCTGGATAGCTGGTGCTGGTTTCCTTTTAGCCATGGTACAAACTTGTCCACTGAGAAGAGTTATTTCCTTTTAAACTTACCATTTAGTTATGAAAAGCCAGTTGTTCAATGCTGTAATGTCACTGGCACAGTTATAATTTTCACGGATGGCATTGCCTCTGGGGAGAAATGTGGAAAAAAATTAATTTCTAGACACTACAAAAATATATTTCACGGCAAAATGTCAATTCGCAGCTGAAGAATGAAGCTTTTAAAAATATATTCCAGAAAATTAATTTTGCACAGTTTTCCCAGCTTGGGAGGGAAAAAAAAAGTGGAGGGGTCTTATCACTCCTTTTTGTCATCTAGATGTGTGCTTTCTCTAAAAGAACTGACTGCCACAGAGGAGAGGGACTGCTGCTGTGCTGCTGGTCAGCCAGCACCTGTGATACAAGTTACCACCACACAGGGGTCATTACATTGACATGTACCTGCTGGAACTCTCGTTAAATCTCGTTAAAACCCCAGGCTCTGAATCCCCAGCTCATCTTTCAGGTGCCGACTTTGGTACCCATCTTGGAGGTGGATCCAGCACTTCAAAAGACTAAAACTGTTTCAAAGACCAGTCTTTGGGACTCTTGCTGCTTTGCTAGTATACCACTGGAGAGAATTCTTGCTTTCAGTTCTTCAGACTTGATGGAAACAGTGTGATTCATAGTTTGATTGCAGGAGTATTTTTCTTTACGTTGTTACTTGTGCTCTGAGAGATGGAGCAGAAAAAATACAAACTGAACGTGATTCTGAATGTGGGTTTGTTTCCAGAATGCAAGCTGTAGTCTGATGCACATTTTAGTGAAAACACCTGGGAATTGTAATTATACAGGTTCCCCAAATCCTTGTGGTTTTGCTGGTTTAGTGCAGTTTGGTAGTGTCTGTGTGGAAGTCCCCCTTTCCACAACTTCTGCTGCACGTGTAATCTAATTTCTGACATTGATGTGAGTTAATGATTTCCATTTCTTCATTGTAATTTAACATCAAACCAACTTCTTTGGATTCTACACAATGACTCAGAGAATTGACAAATATAGTATTGTTGTCTGAAATGTAAAGCAGTAAAAGCTTGAACTTCTTTAGTCATCTTACGTGTGTCCCTTAGAACTTGAAATGATAAAGATGGTACTTTGTCACCAAATCATCCATTAGCATGTTGGCCTGGATTTGGGCGATTGGGGGTCAATTAGCTTTTCTAAATCCCATTTTAAACTGGGATTAGTATTCTTATATCTTGTTGGAAAAGGCATGGATGCTAATGTAAGAGAGGAATAAAATCTAATTCACATTACTGATGTTAGATAAGAAGCCATTTGTTGATTGATGGTTGTGTATAAAATTTTTGAGTTGCAGTGTTACTGGGACTGCAGGTGACTAACACCCAGTGTTTGGGGTTGCCTTTGGAAATGACCAAATCCGAAGTTACCTGTATACTTCTGCATTTCACTAAACAGACAAACAGCCATCTTGTACACCACAGATTTTGTAGCACCTTCAAAATGACTACCTATCACTGAGGACTTCCTGACAAAATATAGGTATTACAGCTTCTAGAGGAGTTGAGAAAGTCACCTTCCCCATGGGAGCAGTTCCTTAGCATCAAATTGTCAGATGGAGTTTCTAAGTGAACATTATGAGTTCTCTGCCTGCTTTCATACTGCCTAATAAATTTAAAGATTCACCTTCTTTCACCAGATATCGCAGCACTGTTTATTTTTTATATTTCTCATTCTGGGACTGGTATAAGACACTTACCAGCAGCACTTCACCATGGATAGAATTACACTGAGTAATAACGCTGTTCACCTGATGTGCACAGAAAGTTGCTTTAGTTTCCCTGTAGGTGGGCTGCATCTGACCTTCAGAAGAGTTTGAAATGAAGATTATCCCAGGTGTTTGGAGAGAGTACCCTTCAGCTCTGCTTTATTAAACTCCTGCTATGACTCTTTGAAAGCATAAAGTACTTAAATAAATTTTGGATGTGGAGAGCTGCTGGCAGAGTATACTTTCATTCAGTTTGGAAGATGCTCAGACTATCCCAGTGCTACAGATGTTTGCCAGGTATTTGTAACAGTACTTGAAGTCCCAGTCTGCAATGTAGCCAAGCACTGTAGTCTTGACTTCCCTTCAGTTTCAGTGTGTTTCTGAGGAGAAGTTATTGGAGCAGATACATGCAAAGCTTCTGTACAACATATTCTAATTTCTTAGGGTTTGGGTGTTTTTTGCTGTTAAGTCACTTACCAGTAAGCTGTGTAAAGATAAAGTCATTGTGAGGGTGGATTGTCTATGATTACAGAATAGAGAAACTCTTGAGTTCAGTTTAAGCAAAATATGGGCATTCACACCCCAAAGCAGTTCAGAACACCAACTTTTCACTAATATCTGGAATCATGTAGCACTTCAATTTTGGACTTCTGAAGTACAATGCAACCTAACCTTATGGAGCTATCTACATATGCTCTAGCCACTGCTGTGTCTACTGTGATTCAAAACCAGGTAGGGAAGACCTGACTTCTCCGATGGACCTAGTGTCTTGAGCATGATTAAAGATTAGCTAATGCATTTGATTGGGATTGAATTCAACACTGGGTCCAGCTGGAGGAGGCACTTGGTCAAAAATGTGACAGGAGAAAGAGAAATAGAGTGTGTTCTGAATAATAGCTTAACGTTGCTATTACTCGTCCAAAAAAATGGTCAGTCTTCAAATCTGTTGTTGCTGATTCCCAACAATCTTCTTTAATTACTAATCTGTCGTCTGATATCACATTCTTCCTATTAAATCGTGTGTATGACAGTGCAACAGTCAGTTGCTATGGAGAGAATAAGCTAGAGAAAGAACTAATGCTAACCCAGCGAGGGGAAGGTTGTTCTGGAAAAGGGGGAAGAGGGGAAGGGTCCTGGTTCCTTCTTTGAAGACAGCTTCTGTGTTTTGTCTTAATGATCAAATAAAACACATAAAGAAGTTGAAGAGCAGGATCCAAATGAACACTGCTGCCCTCCTTCCCCTTGCTCAAACTTAGGGCTTGTTGCATGTGGATATTCTACACCTAAACAAATAAAAAACTGAAGTATTTGTACATTTCTGATGGAGATTTAATCTAAACCCACTTTAGTGATATCATAATCCTTTCTGTCACTGTTGCCAATGACAGAGGAAAGGTGCAAATGAATGGAACATTGCCAGATTTGTAACTGCATAGGACAACCTTAGCCTGTGCTCGGTCAATCTTCCTGTTGATCATATACAATGATAATATACAAACCCATCTATACATGCATTTGCATGTATATGCACACACACTTTTTTGCCATTGCATGTGTTTTTAGTCACAAACATTCCTGGCCCAGGCCAAGTTATGCTTCAATGCTGTTGCATTTTCTGCAGAACTTTTTTGTTATGAGTTAGGTGGTACAGTGCAAAATCAACCAGAGCAGGTCCCAACCTGTTCCCTGTCCCATCCCCATCACTCAGATCTGTATTAGGAGCTTCCAGAAAATGTGTTGCAAAACAAAGTCTCTAATTCTTCCCCTCACATTCCCTACCCTATCTCTATCTCATCCCTAGCAGTTTCAATGAAAGCTGATAGGCTTTCTTTAGGCAATTTAGGAGCAAGGGAAGAAAAGCAAGTTCCAGGCACCTGGTGTTTTCGCAGAGTTTGCATCACTGTCCTGCTTATTCGTCGCACAAGACGAAGAACATTGAAAGTCTCCATTCAAGACAATCTGAGCGGTTTTAGACATTCTTTACCTTTCTTTCTCACACATTTATAGTTGGAAGTTAGTACTCACTGAAATAAAACCTGACTTGTACATGAGCTTATATTGACAAGTCTGAGAAAAATGGATTAAGTTTTCACTGGTATTTGCTGGGAAAAAGATAATTTTGTGAGCATTCTCCTGCGTTTTTTATTAACTATAGCACCCACCTTTGTTTTCAGAGAAGTTCCAATGGCCGTGGTTAATAGTCTGAGAACAACAGCTGCAGGACTTGTTCAG
>VZTO01005548.1:0-20494 GCA_013400615.1 Syrrhaptes paradoxus | reverse complement strand
AGGTAAAATTTATTAACAGTCATGACAGAAACACAGGTAATTTTATTAATGTTAATACATGAGATGGTTTTACCTTTTTTTTTGGATTTGTTTAATTCTGTTTACACAGAATAAACAACCTGTTATTAATAACTTTTTGTTTATCTCAGCCATGATATTCCCTCAGGTGTGCAAAGAATGTTTACATGAAAGTTGTTACAAAAATATCTCTGAACCCAGACATCCCCCAAAATGATCAATAATTCATCAGAACTTGTCTCTGGGTTTTTTCAGACACATCTACAGCATTTGTCTGGTAAAACTCTCTTCACCTCATGTATTAAAACATTCATTTCTCTCTAGGTCTTAAATATAAAAAAATATAACTCTGGTACTGACCTTTTTCTTATTAAGAGTTTAAAAAATGTTTAGCCTAAAAGTTTAATTCCCTTGCTTTGTTTGGTTTCGTTACTTGTACAGGTATTAAAAAAACACAAGAAAATACCAATGTAACAGGGGGACTGACCCTGCTCCATCATGTGCCCTTGTAGGAGTCTGGAGTGAAAAAATGAACAGTGGAGGCAAAAAGAAAAGGTGATCTTGGGAATAAAGAGTGCTTGGAAGGTGTGGGATCCCTGCCACCCTACCTATTCACATATGTCCACAGAAATGACAGGGCGCATATTTTGTCCTTCCTTCTCTACTGTATAAACAAGCATTCATGAATAGCCTTGGTATCTGAGGGTCCTGTATTCCAAGCCCAAAATATTAAAGATTATAACATTTCTGCATAATGCATTGCTGTTTTTACTGAAATAGTTTTTAGACATTTGTAATTAACATGTGAAATAAATTGTCAGAGCATTAAAATATGTCAGTAGAAACATCAAAGTGCCATAGTCATGTTGCTAGAAGCTCATGAGCAGGTTAATTAGGTTAGATCAAGACTCAAACAGCATCTTCATTAATTTTTTTTAAAGACATATAGTGAATCATACATAAATATGGTAAATTGCCTTAGAAAGCATTTCTATTTCTATGCATAATTAAATCAATAATCGTTCATGTTGAAACAAATCCAGACATAATTTTTGTTATACACAATTAGCAATGAAGAAGTGACTCATACAGACTAAAGGACAACTGCTAAGGGAAGGGTTAACTTTTAAAATCTTCCTTTCTATTCTAAATGGCACTAAAGAATGCAGAAAGAAATTAGAATAGTTCTCAAGATGAAATTCTTCATCACTTTTGCAGTGTCCATAAGAATTAAATATTAAGTTCTGTTTTGTCTCTGCTCAATCATTTCAGTGACAATTGACACTGTTAGTCAATTTTGCTTTCAGGTACTTATGCAGAAGGATAATGTCACCGTGTTTTGAATTATAAAATATGGATGTCTAACAACACGTCTTTGGTTTTTTTTCCTCAAGATGTTTATTATCACATAAATATACCTATGTTCTATTCGGAATTACAGACCAGAAATGTTTCTGCTGCTGGCTAAAGTGCTTTCTTTCCTGTGTTGGAATGTCATGATGTGAATACACTAAACTAAGCAAAAAGGCTAACATAGATAGTTGTGAATGCTGCTTACTGCTGCCTATAGAGACTTAAAAACAGTTACAGTTAAATCTCACTGTACTTGTTACTTTCAAAATCAGTAAGTCACACAGTAGCAGATTAACCAGACGTCCCTGCATATACTGGGGTATATTGCTGAAATTACAAGATTCCATCATTTTACTAAAGTTTCTGATATATTTCTTGTACCACATATAACGAAGATTACTGCTACTGTTCTTGCAGCTTCACCTGCACTGTCCTTTTTCTAATTTAAAATTACTTGCCTGATCACTCAGCATTTTGAGTGCATGTTCCACCCTTTAGCAAGAGAGAACAAAAGGAAATTGTAAGGCTGGTCCTTTAGTGGACAAATGATGAGAAGTCAACTGCCGGCAATAAGAAAGGCTTGCCAAAATTATCTTATCCCCAAGAGCCTACTTACCTCACTGGCAGCACTACTAAAACCTCTTGAGCTGAAGCACAGGAATCTGAAATCTACTTGCAGAGTAGGGGATGGCAGGGGAAGGCATGGGAGGGAGCAGCAGGGGAAGAGATGGAGGAAGTGATTGCACATACTTTTGGCCATGTGAACATCCATCCAGCATCATGAAGACTTTGCAAAGTTGACCACACCAAATTTTATCATTCTGTGCCAGAGTAGCTCATAACAGCATATTTACCATAATTGCTGTGGAGCTCTACTAGATTGTAACTCTTATTCTTACCACAATGCAAACAGCCATAAGAATGCCTAGCTGTATTGTCAGTGACACAACCTCTCCTGTATTCAGCTAGTGACTATAGCAACCACAGGTCATCAAATGAGTCCCTGCTTCCTGACATATGAATGCAAAGTGTGACTGGTTAATAGCTCTGCCTAAAATACCCGTTTCATTGTTCTGTGGAAGATCCATCATAAACGAGCACAAAAAATGTCCTAACAGCCCAAGGCATGAAACCCTTTTGTGTCCTTGGCGGACTTGTCTGCAAAGCAAAGAGCTGTATCAAAATATGACTGATGTGTTTTTCAGTTCAAATTATGGCCTACAGACTCTCTTATCTTCTCTCACACAATCCTGTTTCAATCAGTTTTATTTTCTACATGAAACAGAGCAGATTCTTTTTGTTGTTGCCATAACAACAGGCACAAATCTCACCACCCTGGTCAAAATTTCCTGACATTCATGTTAAGAAGACCTCTGAGTAAGCAAGCACTTGTTCTACCCAGTATGATTCCTGACTCTTTGGTCTATACCAGCAATAATCCTGTCAGGAATGACTGGTGTGCTGCTCCTGGATGGCATCCCAAACTCAGGGATTCTGAAGAAGCGTTTCCCACTCTGGAAGGGACCAAATTTTTTCTGGGTACTAGCCATGTACAGTCAGGACTGTGAGCGGGTGACCAATGTGAACTTGATTACAGATTGCTTGGTGATTCTTCCAAAATATCATTTGTTTGGATTTTAGATAAGTCACTTTTATGATTTATTGACATTAGTGGTCACTTTTCTCTTCCTGACTGTATGCCATTGCATCCTCCATTTCCTACTGAGTTCCTGCTTGAAATACACTGAATATTGACTGTGGGAATGCTAAATAGACTGAAATCAACAGCAGACATCAACAGGCAAAGTTTCTTAAGGTCTTATGTAGGTCGTGATGTATATTGAAAAGGGAAAGGAGGCAGGAGGGAAAACTCTAAGAGAGTTTTTTGTAAGGGTACAACAGGGATAGTGCCATATATATTGATCAAACGTGTCCTTATGGTTTGTATATAGATACTTTGTGCTAGATGAACTTTGTTAACAGACCTTCAAGATCCAATAAAGCAGGACAGACATAGCCATAGTAGAATATAGACATCCTTCATTTTTGTTTTCATCATCTGTTGGAATATATGTAGCAAGCGTAAGTCTAATAGTAGTTTTTTCTCAAATCTGAACTGAACATACCTTGTTAACCCGGAATGGCATCTAAAGAGTTCAAAACCTACATCTGAATATTTTCAGTATATTGAAAATTTTATTTACCTTTAATTTATCTTATTGTAGAATTACTGTCTCATATTAGAGAATTTAATAATTTAAGACTAGAAAGTGATTACCTTGTTCCTTTTAAAGGGAAATAGATTTATCAGATACTTATTTTGAAAATAAAACAGTTAGAAAGGAGTGAAATTCTGCTCAGAAACCCAAGCAGAATTCAGTGGGAACCTGGCACTTCCTTATCTTCTGATTTTCCTTTGAGATATCCAGTTCATAATGGCATAACAGTCAGCAGACATCCAAAACTGCCAACATCTTACTCCCAGACTGACAGTCTATATGAGTCAGGACCTGATCAACTGCACAACTTCTGAGCAGAAACAGAATTAAGATTAATCATATAAGCAAATATATAGCCATATACATTTTTAACTCCAGAAATACACTGCCATTCCTTAGCCAAAGAAAGCAGCTTTTAAAAAAGACTTTGTGGTTTATATACTGTGGTAATTCCACAGCCAGATAAAAGTTAGAAGAAAGACTGAGTTTTTTATATGCTGTCAATATGAATAAAACAGTGAACTACTGACACATAAAGTAGTCAGATAGTAAATTATTTTTTAATTAAAATGACTTACTAATATGTAAATTTATATGGTAATTACAATCAGCAATTATTAACAAGTGTTAGACTAATTTAAGTTACAGTATTTTTCTTTGATTTTCTTCTGTATTCATTTTTTTATTCCTGACTCAGAGAATTCTACAAATCTAAACTTTACTGAACTACTTGATGATGAATAAAGGTAATTATGTATATTTTGTACTGGTAAGTAGGAAAAAATATACTGTATAAAGTCTGAAGATCACTTAGACTGATGTCTGGTAGCATGCAAGTTTGGACAGCCTGGGAGAAAGTTTTAAAATAAATGCAAAGAAGGTTCACTTTTTTTTTTTCTTTAAATTAGTTTAGATATACCTCTGAACTTAATCCCCGGTATTTATGTTTATCACTTAATTTACATTATATTAATTTAGCAGTGTTTTAACAAAATTCTCTTATGTATAGTGGCAGAATCAAATTATAGAGAAAGGTATATTTAGAAGGAGTACTGTTAATCCCTCTGCCACAAGTAGCAGCATCAAATCATTATATTTAATATAGCTATTCTGAAAGTTTGAGCTTTTCTTTATCTAGAGACATTCTATAACTAAAGGTTGCATATTCACCTCAGGAGCAGGATAAGGAAATTTAAGAACATTAGAAGAAAATTACCATGTAGACGAACATAAATACTGCATCCTTTACTCATGTGTTAGTCATTGGCTGTACTACTAAAAATCAGCTATCAGAAATTTTTCTGATTTGGATAGCTCTGGCTAGGATACTTTGAGGAACATTGCAGTACATATCAGGATTTGAGGGATTTTACTGCCTCTAGAAACTGATTCAAGATCACACCCAGCATTCCATATGTACAAGGAACGTGTCTTTTCCCTTTGGTCCACTCTCACACTTTGCCTTGTATTGATCTTCACCTCAGATACCAACACTTTATTGTGCTCTCAGAAAGAAGAAAGTGCCAAAATAACCTTTACAGAAAAGGAGTAACATATCAAAACTCCTTTGAAGGCTAAGTATATGGACATCTACTGGCAGTATGTCTGTACATGAACATAAGAATCAGAATGTGTATTACGTGTGCGTATGTTTAAGGAGCACAAAATTACTTTTCCATTTTCTCTGCAGTGACCAAGTTTTCTTCACTTCATTTAGTTGAGAAGCTCAAAGTATTCTTCCTATCTTGTTCAGTTATTAAATAAGATGAAGGTTGAGACAGGAATTTTCAGTGATGTGAAATGATCTAGATACTTAAATGCACCTGAAAATCAACCAAAATATTTTTGAAATCTCTTTCTTAAACATACTAGGCTCTTGAAAAATATTTAAGGAATGTTTCTTAAGCAAAATCCCTTCCTAGTTTTTTTTTTTCCCCCTTTTAGATTGCTTAGAAAGAATGTAGATCTTTTTTCAAGGAAAGAGAAATCTGAATAACAAAATGAAAGCCCTTCTACTACCAACATAAGTGAAATCTGATCTACTTGTCACTTAATGTTTTGGGATTTTATGTATCTTAAATCATTGATTCAAATAGTGTGATGTGAAAGAAGCAAAAAATTTCAAAGTCTTTCTTAAGATTTCCTAAAATTTTATAAAGACATAATGAAGAGAAGTCAGATGATAAAAAAAAAAACAAACTTCTTTTCAGCTCAAAAAGAGAAGGAAGAAACATAATTATTCCTTTTATGAATTAATTTCTATTTTGAACACAAAAAGAAAGGCATTAAAGACAGCAGTACTGTTTTTATAATTAATTTGCTTTTCTTATTATTGAAAACAATATTCTTTAACTGAAGATTTTTTTTTCCAGAAAACTATTAAATGAGGTTCTCTTGAGATTTCTGAAGTGTGTCTATTTTCCATCTCTAAACTGCCTGGATTAATTAGAGCATGATCTGCACAATAGGGAAAAGACAAAACTTTACCAATAAATGATGACACTTCAAAGAAATAAAAGAGGTTATTTGAGATAGAATTCTTTGAGCTGCACCATTCACAGGGGAGCCCCCAAGGCATTTGAATTCAGTTCAAGCCATTATACATAGAATATTCAAATGTGTCTCCGTTTTGTTGAACACTTTTTAATACTATTAGCTGAAACCAGAGTGCTACCCACCTACAATAGAGCTCCATCTACATTACTGATGGGAGAACTTCAAAAGGTTCAGAGTTCAGATTAATTTCAGTTCTTCAGTAAGAAGTACCCACTCAGGTGGTATTTCAGCCTTTTGAACTTGCAGCCTAATTTTCCTTTGGTTGCTTTCTTGCTCTCTTAGAATTTGTTTCAAAAGCCTTTCCAATATCTCTTTTTTTTTTCTTCCTTTTTATTCACATAGGGGTGTAGAAAACTACTCCCCTTGATTATTATTGCATAGCTACTGCATAGCTTCTGTCCTTCATGGTTTTGAGGCTGATGTTCTGAAATGACAGCTTTCTTCTGAAGTCTAGAATATTTGGAAATTAAACAATGAGGAAAGCTCCTTCCCTAAATTTTACAGTGCTTTCAAGATTACAACGTCATTGGAAGTTATAGCATGCCCTGCAATATGATATCCAGAGTTTTCTTGTTCCCTGCATCAGATTTTAGCCATCTTTGTGAACAGAGGTCTGTAATGAGGGCTAGAAACAGGACAACTGTGGCAGTGAGTACCTGACAGAGTTGTAGATCTCTAGATATAAGCAATACCTAGAACAAAAGAAGGATGCCAGTTCTTTATGCCTGCTTCTGTAATTCCCTACACTTTTGGTCAGGCTCATTGGCAGATAGGTAGCTGAATGGAAGTTCACCTACCACTGAACTGACCCTGGAGGTAGAACGGTTACAGAGAAAAAATGTTCTGGAGTTTTGAAGAAGTTAGCAACAACTAATCTGTTTGGGTTTCTTTTCCCTGTTTAGGAAATAGTAAAACTACTGGATAGACTGGGGATAGCAACTAAAATAAAATATACTTAAAACATATGTAACAAAGTGGAAGTTACAGTTAGTTAGGAAAATAAAACCAAGACAGAAAGCAAGAGTTAGAAACAAAACAGCAAGTGTAAACTCCCTGGGAAGCTACTTCCTAGACATGAAGACAAATAAGCAGCTTGTTTTTGTGCTGGAGAAATTAGGACCACAGGCCACTGTTTAAGATGCATCCATATATCTAGAACTTCCAGTACATGAGAACAAATTAACTGAAACTAGAAAACAAATTTCAGATACTTGTCATGCTATACATCATCAAAAAGGCAGCCAATCTTCTGCTTACTAGATAGACTGTATTTTCTTTTTGTTAGAATGGCTTTCATTCACATTCTTATCACAAAATCTCTAAAGTGTGCATTATACAACTTGTTTGCAGTCTTCATAGCCCCTTGTTATCTCATGTGCTTCTGGTGCCATCCACAGGAGTTCAATAAATCTTCTGGCCACTTGTGCATGTTTAAGATTTCATTGCTGTATGATTCTTGCTCACTAATAGCAAAAAAATGAAGGGAATTATTTACATGGACTCATCTGTGGGAGAGATGAGGGAGGTATTCTTGACAACCAATTTCAGACCAGTCCTTGAGCTGTAAGGAAAAAACGGATCAAACTCTCAGCAAGAATTTTGTCACAAAAAAACCACAGCAGCATTTTAAATTTAAAACAAATCAGGGGGAGCCTTCAGTAAGACCAGCAAACATGCTTTCAGCAGGTCAGATGCATGGGCAACTTGATGTCTGACACTGCAACTAGGTGTACATCACAGCCTTTGCTCTCAGCAATGGTTACTGAATATGCAATCATTAGAATAAATTTGGAACTTGAAATAACTCTTCATTTTCTTGGAATGTATACAAAAGGATCTGAATAGTTATCTGCAGGCATGAATAACAGGAAATATCAATATATTAACCCACTACATTCAGCAAATACAATTTCTAGTCTGTAAATAAACAAAGAAAAAAAGAGGATGTTTAATCCAAATACCTTTAGAGATGAAACTCCAGCAACTATTGTTGTTCAGATCTAATTTTTTATTGTGTGTGTATTCCTGACAAGCTAAATCATCTGTGAAGCATTGACCATCACCAAGGAAAAATTTACACAGTTGCAGAATACCAGGTACTGCAAATTATAGCAGCTTACATGTAAAACCAAACCAAAATAAAAGAAAAGCTGTGGTTACTGATATGTCAATCACTACAAGGAGAATTACATTTTGCAGAGGAAGCAAATTACTACGGACTCTGTAAGGATTTTAACATAAGATAAGCCAAAATGTTTGGCAGTTTCAGAGAACCATAGAATCATAGAATCACAGAATTGTTTGGATTGGAAGGGACTTTAAAGATCATCAAATTCCCCTCCAATGGGCAGGGACACCCCCCACTAGCCCAGGTTGCTCAAAGCCTCATCCAGCCTGGCCTTGAACACCTCCAGGGATGGGACAACCACAGCTTCTCTGGGGAGCCCAGTCCAGTGTCTCATCACCCTCATGGTAAAATATTTCTTCCTATTTCTTCCTTCTCTTTCAGCTTAAAGCTGTTACCCCTCATCCTATCACTACACTTCCTGATAAAGAGTGCCTCCCCTTCTCTTCTGTAGCCCCCTTTAAGTACTGGAAGGCTGCTAGAAGGTCTTCCTGGAGCCTTCTCTTCTTTATGGGAGGTGCTCCAGCCCGCTGGCCATCTTTGTGGCCCTTCTCTGGACCCACTCCAACAGGTCCATGTCCTTCCTATGCTGAGGACCCCGGAGCTGGACACAGTGCTGCAGGTGGGCAGAGCAGAGTAGTTTCCATTGCTTCTTTCAATAATAGATGCAATAGAAGTATATTTGTAGAATGTATAAACAAACAGGTGTGCACACACACACCCCCACATGCACTCCAGTTCAATACTTTCCAGGGCATAAAATACCTTCTGTTAGAGTGATGATGAAAAAAAAAATCACTCTCGCATAAAGACTGTCATAAACTAGGTAAAATTAAAATAAGATAAAGCCCATTATTTTATTATTTTGGCAGGTTCCATTTTGGACATTGCTGTGGCAGTTATAAAAAATACACATTTCTTTCAGCAGAAATAAAGAGGTATTGTCCCTCTTTTTTGATAACTCCTGGTTTTGATACTGATGCACCATGTGCCATACTAAGGAGGGTGAGCCTTCAAGATAAGATGGGTAGTATCCACTACATTTCCAAAGACTAATTTTCTTTGAAGCAGTGAAAGCTTGCAATGAAAAGGTGTCATATCTTGTAACCATTCCTACTCTAGTTTTAACTAACATTCAGTTCAGTTTGATTTGGCACTTCCCTCCTTAATTTTAACATTGTAGCAGTGGTGTTGCAGGAAAATGCAGCTATTTTGGGTAGGAAAAGAACACTCTCTGTGACTGAATGCTAAGGCTGATTTTTAACATCTGATTTGGTGATATGAGTGCATTATTCACAGCTATGAATTAGCAAATCTGAACCTTTACTTCATTTCCCTCCATTACTCTTTCTTTGCTACAAATCAGTTTGCAAAAATCTTCTGCAAAAAGAAAACCAATCTCATGTATGTTCATACTGTGAGAGGTATCCGAGAAAGATGAGAAGTTACCCATCCCACGCTCTGTTTTCTCTTCAGATACTAATACCCCGGGTCCTGAAAAGATGAATCTGCCTTTTACAAGCTGGCATTTTCCACTGAGTGCTGGGGATTTATTTGTGAACCCTAACAAGAAAGATGAACATAACAAGAAATCATGAACATTTGGTGGTACAGTGTTTGCAGCTATCAACTGCATATGCTTCTTGACTGGGGGGCTTCATAAAATATGTAGAAAATGAGTCATAAAAGTAAAATATACACTATTGTCAATAACAGAAGAAAAGATAACTCCATCAAAAAAGTATGTGATGGGGAACCAAAAGTAGCCAACAAACCACTTCCAGTAAAAAACCTATGCATATATGGCATAAACTGTGCATGTCAGAGCTTTATGTGTATTATGTACACAAACCTGCATTACAGACATCTGTAACACAGGATAAGGATTTCTATAGCATGTGTGTATGTTTCCTCATCATCTTTGCAAGGTCAGGGAGGGGAATTATTCTCCCTCACAGGTAGGAATGTATGCACATAAAGATTAACCTGACGTATATATATGATAAAAACCTAATTTGAAACACTGGGAATGCTAAATATTTCTTCAAATCAAATTACACCTTCTCAAACCAGTCACTGAAAAAACCTGTAGGGTGTACAGTAAAAAGCTGTGGTTTACATAACCTCAGTACAGCGTATGGCAAAGCATTGTTAAAGGCAGGTAATAATTCTGGGTTTCATGGGAAGAAAATCATGATCTTAACAATGAAATCAATATCTCTTTTCTGAGTTCTTGACTTACAAAATAACTTCAACATTTTTGCAAATGAGGATGGAATCTTACTGACAAGATTCACCTTCAGAAGGCATTAAGTGGATTTGCTGATACAGCTATACAGGTTAGTGTTTTCTGATCTAGACAAAGCATTCAGCTTTAGTGTGCTCTGCCTGTTGATGCACTGCGTCTGGGAGAGCAGGGTGAGAATACTTAGTTTCTCTGACCTAGTATAGAAAGCAACAGCTGAACACAGAAAAATCTACAGAGAAAATTTCAGGGTGATGTTTAAATGTTTTCGTGTTTACAGGCTGATATCTGAATGTTTTCACGTCTAAAGGTTTAAACAAAGTATCTTCATCTTATTATGTCGCAGGTATTTTGTGTCTTACAGATACAGAACTGCATGTGAAAAAAACAATCCAAGGGATTCTCCGCAATGCAGTTTTGCATAAGGGCCTGTAGGAGCAGGCAGAATGTTATTAGACCATAAAAGCACATCAGGCTGATTTATGGTTTCTGATCAAGGTTTCTGTGAAAATTACTCTGCATCACCAGCTCAAGGTGACTGCTACCATTAATGTGTGGAAAATAAATGAGATAGGGAGACTGATATCAGAGGAAGTAAAAGGAAGCGCTGAGCCAGTTTATATAGCACAGGCTTCCCATTTTGTTTCACAGTGCATAGAAGGCTGTCATCAAAATGATTGCTTTGGGGCAGAAAAGGCAATTCTTGATAATTAGATCTTATGGCAGGCTTTCTTACATCTCGTATATAAGAACCATCAGGTATAATACCTTCCCACTATACGTCATCTTCTCCTCTGTCCTGTAAACATTCTTAGAATGTAGAAAAGCCAATAACGTATGTCTTTTTTTCTGTGAAGTTGTTTTCCTGAAGAGGGAAAATTCCAAACAGGTTTCACAGCAGTCTTAGTGACTAGGACTATTTTACATATAATCTGATAGCAATTTGCATTTTGACCAGCATTACAGTAAAAAACTTGACATCTTTTCCACAGTTCAGTGTCCTTGTATTGTATGCTGTTTCATTTATTAGAGCTGGATTTTTTATTCCATTTTTATTTTCTGTTGAAAACAAAACCTGTATTGCCTATTTAAATACAAATGAATAACGTGTTTTTGAAAGTTAACTTCATTGGAGCTATTCTAATGCACCACCACTATTCTTTACATATAGTTTATTTTATTAAAGATGCACTTATCTATATAATGCTACTTTAAATTTGCTTTATTTCCTCTTTACTGCTTTAAATTGTTTGCACTCTTTCTTTTCTGTACAATGTCTCAAGATATATGAAAGATATAATGATGAAATTAAATCCATCCATGGTACAGATTTTAGTGAAAGCACTTAACTGTGTACCACAGAAAACAATCCTGTGCATCTTCTATATGATTTTTAAAACCATTCTCTACTATTTTATTTCTAGATTCTAAAATGTAGTATACAGATGTAAGACATCATTTTACACTTCCAGAGAACATCGGGGCTGCTCACACAGCTGGCTATAGTAGCTGATCATTACAGGGCATGTTTTCAAAGCAGCATATGGAACAAAGACATCCATATTTTGGGGAAAGGTAGGGGCCAGGATTTTGATTTTTAGGATAGCAACTACATATTGTTCTCAAAATGGACTCTTGATTCCTAAACCCTCACCATAAGATGTGACACTTTTGTTAGTGGATAATACTAATTTATCTATAGATTTTAAAACAGGAGTTTTATTACTACTGTTGGCAAAAAGCTTATAAGCTTAAAAAATCCCCTATTATTTTAACTATTTTTCTCCTTCAGATGCACCCTGAGAGAAAAAGGACTTCTGTTTATGTGCAAAGGTGATTAGCTTGTACTGTTAATAAGATGGATTTCCTGGTACTTAATTGAAAGCAGGTGGATAATTAAAACCAATGTGTAGCTAATCAAGAGCCAGATATCAGGTGATCATGAGGCCATCCCTGATTCCTTTCAGCATAAAAACCTAACTTTCAAGCCTGTTTGCTTTAGAGGCTAATGTGAAAAAGATGTGAAATACTGCTCTAGGGGAGATCATAATTAAAGTATCGTTCCACAGGCACTAAAAATGGCTAGTACAAGCTCACAGTACTGGAGCCCTCTTTGTTTAGTAGTGTTTTGTGATTTTGTTTTGTGGGGCTTGCTTGTCAGTGTTAAGGATGTTTTTTCTTAAGATGAGCATTAAGAGAAATCTGAAACTGTGTCTTGCCTGCCCTTGTAGTTCTGCAGTGTCCTTTGTGAACATTTCCGTATTACAAAATGTTACTATAAATCTGCAGAGATGTAATGGGTTAATTAAATGTGATGCTGATCTTAAAATAGGTTTCTGTCATGGCTATGCCAAATTCTTGGTGACCTCTGGAACCCATTTAAGAAAGCACAATAAGGCAGAGAAGAGAAAATAGTGTTTAAGCAACTACTAGTTTTACAGTGTTTCTTATGCTGCAATTTAAGTTGCCTTTTACCTTGGACAGTGTGATCATGCAGAGCAATACAGTAACTAGATCTTGATGGTAAGTAGAAGCTGTTGTATGTCAGTTATTTTCCTTTTCCAAGCCCTCACAAGAGGGAGAGGTGTTTTATCTCTACTACAAAATGTCAGAAATATGTAGGGGGAATCATACTTCTGTGCTACCTCTACTTGTTTCTCTGACTTGCTTCTCTGCTGTACACTTATGATCTTTTAACTTGTATGCACTGTTGGTAACAAAGCTGTATTATACCTACAGGTGTTATGTGTTGCAAATTTCTACTACTTAAATACTAAAATGTCAGTTTAACAAACCCCTTTTTCCTTTCTCTTTTCAGAATACAGTCTTTATAAACAGGTATGTATATAAGCAATGAAAATGTGTAGTGTCTTTAAAGTTCTAACAATTGCTTTTGATTTTGCTGATACGCTTCAGCTTTTTTACTGAACAGCTCCAGCTTGATANGTTTTATATATGGCTGGACAAAATCCTATGAAATATTTCACATGGCTCTTCGCTTTATAATTTCTTCGCTTTACAATGCTTCTGGAAAAACTTTAATTCTGAAAGGAAGGAGATAGAGAAATACACAAACAAAGAGGGAGAAGTTCAGAAAACCAGTGGAATCTGTAACTGTATATGTTTCTCTTGCAAGAGTGTAAGACAAGCTCTTGAACTTAAAGAACATTCATTGCTACTGACAGTATTAAGCAGACAGTATCACTATTAAGAATGTGGTTTTTTGTTTTGTTTTTTTTTCAGGTGTAAACAGTTCTAAAGCTAGTGTTTTCAAACTGTCATGTCCCAGAGTCATAAACCATCAAGGGATGGTGGTAGAAACAGTGATGCAAAGGCAGAAGTTTTAAAGCTGTGTAGTTTATCTTATTTTAAAGCAGTAAGAAAGATTTGATTTCTCAACAACCTCACATGTCAGGAAAGATGAAAACTTGTGTCTCTTTGTTTGATTATANTCAATTTTTTTAAATTTTGATTATAAACTTCAGATTTTTTAATGAACAACTACAGCTTGATAATATTTCTTCTTTTTTTTTCTTTTAATTTCAGCATAAAGTTGGCTGCAATGACAAAATATATTAAGAATTCTGTTTATTATTATAAAATTTGTTTGTATGTGTACTGAATTTTATATGCTGGCATTAAAGACATAAGTTAGGACATGAGACATTTGTTCATTTCCTTCCTACAGTTTAATGGGGAGTCATTTTTATTAGATACTATCCTTGCTTTCTGTGTAGGTTTTTTTTTTGTTTTGTTTTTTTTTCAGGTGTAAACAGTTCTAAAGCTAGTGTTTTCAAACTGTCATGTCCCAGAGTCATAAACCATCAAGGGATGGTGGTAGAAACAGTGATGCAAAGGCAGAAGTTTTAAAGCTGTGTAGTTTATCTTATTTTAAAGCAGTAAGAAAGATTTGATTTCTCAACAACCTCACATGTCAGGAAAGATGAAAACTTGTGTCTCTTTGTTTGATTATATGAAAGTAAGAGTTTAAAAGTCCTGTGAGGTTTAATTATCTATCTCTCACTAACTTCCTGGGAAACATATCTATGTAATGCATATGTAAATGTGTGTACAAATCAGTGTTACAGTCACTAACTCCCAAGGGAACTCTTTCAAACACTGAGAGTTTCCATCTTTCAGTATCAAATGTATATGACAGGGATAAGAAAGGATTTAGACAAGTGGGTCATCCAAGCAACAGTCAGATTCTGCAAGCCTTTTCTATAGGGCAGTGAAATTTGCTGAGACAGCTTGATCATTGGCTTTTCACTGTAGGGTATTGGGAGGGTAACTTTTGCTGTATCTCATTTGTCTTATTTAATCTTGACTACATTCTTGTCAGTTCTCTTCCAATAAAAGTTTAATTGAACTTGGCACACTTCTATGGAAAACTTTGAGAGTAAAGAAAAATAATTCTAAGAAACATTCAGAGGAACCTAAACGGAGCTTCAGTTCCACACCTAGCTCAGTCAGTGGCTTGAGGAAATTGTTGTATTTCTACACACTGATTTAAAGGTTTAGATGGTTTTCTAAGGAGCAGGAGAGCAAGAGGCAAATAAAATAATTTATCATATTGCTAAAGGGAGAGTGACCTTTCAGAAAATATTGTAATCGTAACAGATGAGGCAGACTTTGGCAGTTTTTAGGGAAGAAGATATCAACTACACTGTAGAAACACTGTGTAAAAGCATGAGTGAATGTACTGATTCTGCTGAGCGGTCTTGTCAGCCTGGGATGTCATGTTCTGGAAGTACATATGGGTCCTGGTAGGGCTAATGGGATTTGGGCAATGATGGCTTAAGCCCATATTAATTTTCAGCTAAATCTGTGTCTGTGAAAGCCTGTCAGAGCAGTATAGGAGACTGGGTATTTAATAAGCTGTACAAAAGAAAATGAAACAACAATAGTATTTGTCAATAACAATATATAGGCTGATGACAACTCTGAGCTAAGACGCATCTCCCAGAAGACAGGCTGATGAAGTGAGTCAAATGCAAAGTGATCCTGCGGTTTAAAGTTGTGATTCTGGGACCAGCCACCAGAGGAACAAGGCACTTCAGCCAAAATCTGACAATGAGTTTCCTGAAAACTAATGCTTTCTCTCTGGGGTCAACCAGCAGTTTTTAGCCTTTTATGGCATAGGAACCAGTTCTGAACTGGGCAATAAGACAGTTTTTGTTTACTCTACCATTTTAACATTCAAATGCAGCTGAAAAAAGAGGTGACACCAACAGCTGAAAAGGAAATTGAGCCTTTCAGTATCCACTGTATTGTTTGCTACTGTTACACTTGAGGAATGGGAACATCTCCTCCATACCTTCTTTCCCCAAACACATCACTTGTTCCAAGAGAGGAGAGTAGTGAAATACCAGGACTTTCAACAAACTGCAGAAATATTGCAGTGACAAATGAATAAAAACTGATGATTATGGGCTAAGGTGTAACAGACTGCATTGAAATTAACATTTCCATGGTTTTGAGGTTCATTGCCACTGGAGACATGAACCTAAAATAAATCAAACAAATAAAATAATATTATATCTTGGCCTTATGTAGTACTCTTCAGGGAAAAAAAGAACATGTTTTAAGAGAGGTAAAAAAAAATAGGTTTTCCACAGAAAAAGGAAGAAAAATGGAGAGACCACAATAGCACTGTAGAAATCGTAATAGGAAAGATAATTCCATCCTTAGGTTATTTTCTCAGCTTTAGCACAAAAGATCAGAGGAAGCATGAATGGATGTTAAAGAAAAATGGGTTTGGAAGACACATACAAGGGCTTTTTTGCACTCAGTGTAATCACTGTTACTAATGGCCTTCCTGGCAGGTTGTTCTGAAGCAGTATTAGTCAAGAAGGTGATACTGTCCTACATGTCAGAAGTATATTAACAAGGCTTAAGCATATTTTCTCATCTTCTGATATTATGGGATCCAGATGAATATACAAAATATTTAGAGGCTGTATTTGTGGTTACTTTGTCTCTCTATTTACTCTTATTATGCACTATCAGAAATGAGTACCCATTACTATCTTCTTACTTCTTAATATCTGCGAAAAGTATTCAACCTACATCTAAATTCTCTCAAGAGAGAAATTACCCTTTAGTATTTTAGTGTTTAGTATTTCATATTTATTTGTGAAAATTACAGGGTTTAAAGAACATTTTCTGTGTGAGTCTCCTGTTTCAGTGTGTTTGCATGCATAGTGTTCTGATTAACATTTTTGTGTAAAACAAAGTTAAAAATATACATTAGTGTCTAAAATATTCTCATGTATAATAACTGATAACACAGTATAGACTGATCTGTTGACCACCTAAATATGATATTTGTTTGCTGTTTTATTTTTTTTATGTTTCTATCTTTGTAAACTCTTCTGCAGTCATTTGATTTCAATAGCTGAAAAATCTGTGGTCTTCATTTGCAGAGACTTGACTATTCTATTTGGCCTTAGCCTCTGTAGAAATTAGCCCAGGTTTACTGAAAAAGAAAATACATGGGTTGAAGTAAATATCAGCTAAACAGCTATGTTTCAACCACTTTTTATGTTTCTGTAATATGGTGAGCTTCATATATGAGACAGAACTTCCTGACTCTGAGGTGATAATTGCAAATCCTCTGCAATTAATCTGTAGAACTTTTTTTCATTTATGTATAGACTTTCTACAAAGTTCTTAGGAAGCCAAAAAGTGTACCTCTTAATGACAAAGCATCTTTAATGTAATCCACACTAGTAACATATGAAGTTCTACTGACAAGTTATGAAGGAAAACAAGTAGGTTAACAGGAAGGGTGGAAGGCAAATTTTCACTTCCAATGGATTTCAATAGCCATTTCTAATGATAGGAGTAAGAAAGATGCAAATGAAGTGCAATAATAATTAAGTTATGGAGAATGTGGCAAGTACTTATTCAACTTTCTGGGTTAGATAAGGCACTGGATCATTCAAGGTCTCTTAGTGTAGTGTAAAATTAACAATTTATTGTGCTGTTCCTTTTATTGCTGATCCTTACCATATTTTTGCAAATCTCTATGGGCAACTCAGCTGCGTCTTGAGTATCTAGATATGAACTTGTTGTGTTAGTCTCATTCCTTCCAGATAGCAATTTCACTGTTAAAGTTGACTCCTCTTTTCAACTTTACATTGATTTCCTTTTTCAGCTTTACACATCTGTCTTTATACAGTTAACAAAAGCATTGCAGGAGCTACTCATTTTGTGGCAGGTATATTTGATCAATTTTTGAATGAAAAAGACTGTTCATAGATGTATAGCTGATATGTGATCTGATCCTTTCACTTATATAAGCAAGTATATATGTCTATCAAGATTGTGTATCTTTGTGTCTTCAGTTTCCTGCACATATTGAAGTGGCATTGTGTATAAATGGCTCTTCTGCACTATCCTTATGGAAGGGTATATGAACATGGTGTATGAGGGCTTGTAAATGTACATGTAAAATGGTGTCCTTTTCAAAACTGTGTTAATTTTATAACAGGAAAAATATACTTTACCTAACATATATTTTGTTCTTTCTCATTTTAATAAACTTTGTGTTGCATGTCTCATTTAGTCTAACTAGGCTTTAAAATACGTAGGATGCTTCAGTGCTGCAGTTTTTTAAATACTTGCTTTTTTTCAAAGTATGAGCTTAATTTTCTCTACTAAGGTCAGGAGCTGGATTAGACCATGATGTGGACTGTGATTCTACTTTTCCATTACCCTCAGAGCAATTTTTCATCAGGTAAACCTTCAAAAACTTACCATATCAGGCACTGATACCAACCAGACCAAGAATGTAAAAGTGTGTCAGTACAGCCAAAGAGTACAAAATGTCAGTGCATTGATGTATCAAATACAGCTGAGGGGGTTCCTATCCATTCAAGTAGCAAAAAAAATGCTATTTGCTGTGATTCTCGGCTGTCACCAGAGCACTCATTTGTTATAAAATTTATGTCAGTATAAAAATAAATTGTGAGAAGTCTGCATGCTGTACTGATATTCCACCCAGCCTATCGCAAATCACTCTAGCAGTAGAGATTTCTATAGGACTCAGCCAATGATACCTGTTTATGCAAAAACTTAACCAGACCTACACATTCTGTTAAGACAGAGACATAATTCTGACCTACAAAAATGAGCTTAATCTCCAACTTTTATTTCATTGATGCCAGAAACTCATTCCAATTTGTTGTTGAGTTTCTGGTCAGAAACTATGATAACGATGGCCCCATAAAATGTTCTGGGGAATTTCACAATTTATGTCATGGATCAATAATTTCACCCACAAGTGAAATAAAAATTTTTCTCATTTATTCTGTTTACTATCAACCTCTACATGTCTAATGTGCAGGAGGTGCAAGTAGATTGTTTCAACTGGTTTTCTTTTCAAATGGTTATGTGGCCCTTAAATATGATTCAGATAACAATTATGCCTAGGTACCACACTTAGCATGTACTGGATCCTTAAACTGGATTTGCTAACAAAAAAGGAATTACTCAGGTACTCCAGTGATCTGTGATGCTCTTTTGTCTTCTCTGATGTGGGTAATAGGCTACTGCAAATTCTTCTCACCATCAAATGTTGCTTCCTTAGATACCTCTTGAGTAATTGTTTTTTTGTAACTGAAAGAGTTAATCACTCCCTTGTGTGATGATAAACATCATACGGATTTTTCCATGGATTTCAGAAATGTCTATATAATGAATGCATATTTATAAATCTGGCTGTTCTGCAACTGCAGCTTCTGACTTCTAACCAATTTATACTCCCTCGTTCTGACAAATGCTATTCTGTCCACTACTAATCTACTACTTTTCTCCCTTACCTAGGAAGAACACAGTATTAATTTGTAGGAAGCATCTATATTACCTTGTTTTTATTGGTCAAGAAAAGGATGCATTTTTTTCAAGTAATTTGATACTTTAGCAAATTACAGTTGTGTTTATAATGAAAGCCATCCAACACCAACTCAGAGCATTATTATTACCCTTCTAGGCCAATGTTCATGCTATTACTTAGCATTACAGAACATAGCAGAGTTTCATTTTTAGCCAGCATCCTTCCTATTTTGATTCTTTGTTAAACATCCATGTAATGATGAAAATGGAGGCTTTATTGAATCCCACAAAGGGGCTATATCACATTTCATTTGTGTAGAAAGTGAATGTCAGAAATGGATATCGGGTTGACCTCAAATTATTGGTAAACCCATGCTGTGTTTTCTACAGCTTTGACTTACTGCATACCTCTAGTTATTAACCATTAAAATATATTCTATATTTTGCTTGTTATTTAGGTCACATAATTGGCCTGTAGACACTTGAATCATCCTCTGTCCTGCCCTGCAATATAAATATTACATGAGTTACTGTTCACACATAGAGTACCCTTCCCGATTTGTAGGTGTACTTAATATATCTAAAGTACATGTGTCTCATCCTGCAACTTCACCTTTCAATTCTCTTAATACTTTAGGATACTGGTTATTCAAACCTTGGAGCTTTGCTTCTACCCCGATGTGATAATTTCTATTTCTAACCATCCGCCTTTCCCCCATACCTCATGTGGTTGTCCTCACAGGAAACAGAAGCTTTGTGAGATCTGATTCAGCTTTGAGAGATCTCAGATAATTTTGTCTCTTTGTTGATCAGTTTTTTCCTTTAGTTCCCTTTAGGGTTTCCACTGCTTGTTAAAACAGTTCTTGAGGGGGTTATGCATACAATACTCCTTTTACTAATCAATAATAAAATTTAAGATACTTGCACCTTTTATGTAAGACAATCTTACATTCTGTATTAAAACTTTTAAAAGTCTCTGGACTTATGTAGTATAAATGAGCATAACTAATTGATGTTTAAATAAGTAATTCAGAAAGGATAAAATAATAGCTTGTTGAATCATCTCACAAAAAATAATATATTTGTATATATTTACCTCAAAAGTGTTTAGATGTATTTGTAGCAGCCTCACAGTCACAG
>VZTO01005545.1:0-12913 GCA_013400615.1 Syrrhaptes paradoxus | reverse complement strand
TCTACACCAGTTGCAACCATCATCCATGTCTGTGGGATGGGGGAATTGTGAACTGCTGACAATATCTGCAGAAAAAAGCTTTGCAGTTGGCTTAGTTCATATGTTTTTTAAACAGAGGCTACAGATGGAAGAATACAACATAGTAGGCCAGATGTGGCTGCATATGTATGTATGGCTAAATTTGCTTAAACGGTCAACAGATAACTTACATGGTCATAGATTTCAGTATATTCTGTAATCAGGCAATAGTGTGTTTAGACTGTTCATACTACCAGAAAGGTTTTTTTATTATTATTTTTATTATTTTTTTAATTTAACCAATTAATTAAATTGCTCTGTGATGGGAGAAATGCAAAAAAAGTTTTATGAAAATTTGAAAACTCCTTGACTGGAAGCCAGTTGTGTGCAGAATTTGTGCCAAGGTTTTCTGTGCTGGGCAGGACCAGTGACCCAGAGAGAGCTGGCCATGGGGATTTGGAAAACGTGTGACATTTTGATTATCTCTTAGGAACTGGCTCACGTGATGTGATGAAAAAAGGTAATCTGTAAAGAGCCTGTAGAGAAGAGAAATGGTCTTTTTTCAGTGTTATCCCATTTTTTTCCTTTTGTTTCACATTTAAATTTTAAGTACATTTAACATTTCAACAGTTCATGTCAGAGATTTTAAATAATTACTACATTGAGCTAAAAATGAGTTTTTAACTTCTTTTCTTCGGAAGCAAAGAACATGTAAATTTACAGTTATTTTCCTGTCCCGGTGCCAAAACATCTCTTTTGTTGTTGTGAAAGAAAATAGAGAGGTTTGATTAAAACCTTGCTCAGTAATTAAATGTCTGTAGTTTTTCTCCTGTAGACATTGTTCCATTTTGGTGCTACTTGTTATAAGGCTCCATGGCATTTTAATAAATCCCTCAAATGAACCCCGAGACAGTTTTCAGAATTTTTATACTACATTGGCAATTACAGAAATACACTGCAAAAAAATAATAAACGCCTGTTAATTGCAAGCATTTAATTGTGTAGATTATTAGTTTAGCATGACGAGCGAATGACGGGCTATATTCTGCTGTCTGCTGCAGCAGTCTTGCACATATTTTTAAGTTCTGTAAGTGATTTCATTTGGAGTAATGAATGATGGTACTTGGATCTTCAACTGAACACTTGCTGAACAGATTTATTCATGCACAGCCCAGCTCAGCGCTCCCCACTCAGCATCACTACTGGGAACTGGAAGACTGAGAAGCCTACAGTGGGGAGAGCTCGCTGCTGGGTTTAATGACGTTTTAAGCTACAGGATGTGTAAAGGTTGTAGAATAACTTGGATTTAATGGGGCATTCAGGAAGCATGGGGGATTAGGGCTACTTCTGTGCAGAGGGAACTGGGAAAAAAAAGTGAATACTGGGAGGGGAAAGGCCACAGAAGAGCGTGTGATCACTTTGGGGTTGCAGTTGCCTCTCGAGCTGACATTAACTAGAACTTTTTCAAGTTTCTCTTGCACTTGGATGCCCTGTTAAATATCTATAGGATGTTTTTTGATGGTGAAAAAGCCTTGGCCAGTGTCAGCTGTGTTTCCTATATTCAGAGCTTGCAGGCAGCAGTGCTTTAGGCTCAGTTTTTAATTTACTCCAAAGAAAAAACATTACTGCTGGATTGAGAGTGGTCTGGGAAAGGCTTTAGAGCCGATGGTCCATGGGACCTGCATCAGGGATGAAAAAGCTGGAGGTTTTCTTTCTTGAAGCCTTCCATTCTTTCCAATTTTAACTTACAAGAGAGAATTATTTTTTAATCCTTCTCCTAGTCCACCCCAGGCTGCAGCCCAGTGGCTGCCACCCCCTCCCTCAGCGTCCTTTCTGCCCCTGCATGGTGCTAGGTGTCATTCCTAGGACCCCTCTCTCCTACACGAAATCACTCCTTCCTTCATTTTCTCTTTTGTACTTTTTCCCCTGCTCACCTTAGGCTGCTAAAAGGCTACATAATTTTTATAGGTTTCCATGCAGGATGCAGTGTCCGCCACCCATTTAGCTGCAGACACAACCCTTGTGATGAGCCTCTAGACTTACATACTTGGATTTCCTCGAGCTTCAAGTGGAAACTGGAAAAGTCGGTTTGCACAGGCAGGAGCAGCTGGAGCGGCTGGGCAGAGGTAGCTCTTCAGTGTGCTGCATGGCAAGCGCGTGGAAATAAAGCGTCAGCCAAGTGAGCAGCTACAGAAAATTGATTAATTTGTGAAAGTACACAGATCTCCTCTCTCCGTTGACTCCTGTGGTGTTTTGCCAAAGTACGTGACTGTGTTTATGATGTATTTTAACAAAGGCTGTGTCATTGCCAAGGATGTTGAGGTTTGGTCAGCTGGTGTAGTTAGATATAACAAGCTGTTCTTCAGGATACAAAAGTTTCTGAGTAGACGTCTCTGTAATTTAATAAAGCAGAGGCAAGTGCTTGCTAAGTGAGGGTGGTAGCATCTTTTAGGCAGAATTGCTTGTATGCTAACATTAAAGTGTGAAGGGTTCCAGTTCTGTTCGCAACACTTCTGTCTTAACGTGCATTAATATGTCCTAATACACTGAAATCCTTCAGTTTGAGGTTTGGTATTTAAAAAAAATATTGATTGGATTTTCTATCAGTTGTTTTTACCTTACATAGAAAAAATGAAGTTTGGGAGATGTTTTGTGAGGTGATGTAACAGCTTGTAGCAGACCAAGATACTTGCAAGGAACCAAGATGTTCCTTGGACCCACAAGTCTTCTGTGAAACAAGTATACTGGTGATCTCTGCCTCTAAATGCCACTGCTCTTTGACATTCTTCATTCCTTCCTTCCTTTTTAATGGTGCTGATAAGAAGACAGGGCTCTGCTGCCTTTTGAATTTTGCTTTCATCTAGGCGTGCTGTCTTCTTCGTCATGCGGGAGCTGTTTGTGTGGCTGGGGGACTCATTTCTCCCAGGCGGTGGGCGTGAAGGCTCCTTTCCTAGCTTCAGGCTTGTCGTACATTCCTCCTAACAAATCGGCTAGTCACCTGCTACAAAACATCTTCTCTATTTTTATATTAAAATGGATATTTAAGGCCCTGGGGGGGGTTGTGGTATTTATTCTTCCACTGTGAAGGATTGTACTTGACAGCATAAGCATCCTCGGCCGCAGACCGCGCTGGGTGGCTGGAGAGACCTTGGTGGTGGTCAGCAAAGCGGCGGGAGGGGAGAAGGAGCTCTGGCGAGCTGGAAACAGCCAAAGGGTTTTAATTTATACAGCCTGGACAGTGTACGGTTGCTGTCTGAGAAAGTCTCCTGTGGCTGCCCAGCGCGGCTGCTCTGCTATTTATGGACAGCCAAGCTGCAGGCGCGAGCTGCAGCTCTGATTTGGCAGAATACTGCCAATCTTTGCAACGTTATGATTTTTTTTTTCTCCCCAAGGCTCAGCCCTTAGCTATGCATTTTATGCTTTTTTTCCAATATGATTCGTATCTCACACGTCACACTGTTGACTGCAGGGGTGTCAGCGTAGCCCTGGTGAGGCCAGAGCAGGACCAGCCTCTGCAAGCAGAGGAGGAATGTAAAAGTCCTGGCATTAAAAATAGCCTGTTTTATATTTTACATGTAAACTAAACTTCGCTGTCGGTATGGGTCTCTGCCAGGTATGCATGCCGTCTGCTTCGTGACCTCTGCAGGACTAATGCAAATAGCCCTTGACTTCAGATAATTTGATGTTATTTAGCTTGTTAATTTATGTCAGTCAAAAGACAGGAGGGCTTTTCTGCCAGCAATAAATTAGTTTCTGGTATTGATTTACTGGTAGTGACATGGAAGAATGAGGAATGACATTTAGTAGGGCTATGTCAAAAACTATTATCTTAATATCACAGTGGTCAAATTTTGATAACAGCTGCCATGTCACTTCCCTGAATAGGGGGTACTTCCAAGGTATAGAAAAAATACATAGTATTAAAGGGTAATAATGTGTGGGAAGTGCTTTTTTTGTACTCCACTTCCTGCTGGATCAGTTGAGATCGCTCTGTACTACTCACAAGAGGTTATTTTCTGGTTCCAGCAGAATTGTTGGGTCCTAGACATGCCTTCAAGCCATGTGGCTGCATCTCATTGCATTCGAAGAATGCTGCTGGGCACATTCAGCTAGGTCCCCACGCCAGGCTGCTCTGTCTGGGGTGCTCCTGGGGGGCTCAGGAGGATGGATGCTTCCCTACTGCAGGATGCAGTTTTTCCTCAGAAGTGCAGAACTGGCTTCAGTTTTTATACATATTTTACTGCCTTGTAATCCTTTTATCAGAGGTTGTTTTCCTTTACTTACATATATCTGGCTTTTTTTTTTGGAGATGGTGAATTTTCAGCACATTTTCAAATGGTTTGTTTTGTGGCATTCTGAAGAAATATGCCTACAGTGTATTTTGTAAAACATTTTATGCATATTAAAGAAAAAAATCCATGAAGGTCTTGTCTGCCAGAGATTATACAATGAGACCTTTGAGTTTGCATGATGTGCCTTGTTTGTGGAATGAAGATCCTTTGCTGTGATGCTCAGCCTTTGCAGCTGAGAGGTCTGTGCAAGGCCCACTAATTTTCCATCAGTGCAGTGTTAGAAGGTCCCAGGAGTTGCTTTATTGATGGAGAATGTTTGCCATTGCCAGTATCGGGTGGAACAATCTCTCACTTCACAATATTGTTGTAGACTGTTTCTTCTCTTTGGATGATATTTAACGCTTCCTTTTATTTTACGTAATCTGTTAATCATTCACTTTCCCTCAAAAACAACATTTCAGAAAATACACTGAGTTTGTTCTATGCAAAGCTGTTTTCTTTTACAAAAAAGAAGAAAAAAATGCACAAACCAAAAAAATGTGTCTGACCTAAAGTTACTTAAAGAAAGATAAATGCGGAGTTGTGTGTTGCTTTGCCTGTATGGCATGGACGTGTGTAGAGAAGAAATGCCCTGAAATTAAAGTGGCTGTTACATTCTTCACTATATTCATTTTAGTTCCATAGGAGTAAGTTATGTATTCTTGCAAGTTTTATGACTTTGTTTCATATCCCTAGAAATTTCAAATAGATGCTGCGTTATGAGTGATATGATGGTGTTACTAATTTTTCTTGTCTTTCCTATGGCTTTTTACATAAATTGGGTGATTAAAGAGTTAACATTTCAAGAGGAAATGAATGCTAATTGTGTGTAGTAAACCTTAATGAAATGTTCTACTCTGGTACATAAAGTGAAGAGAGTCACTGTTGAGTTGGGTATCTGTAGTTGAATATAGTCTGCTTTCAGTGATACAATTTAGTATTTTTGTAATTTCTGTAGAGATGTTTTTATTCTGCCTCTGTAATTTATCAGAAGTTTGACCAGCAGACTTAAACAGACATCTTTACATCTGTGCACTGGGAGATGTTAGGCTGAGTGAGCCCCTGGGGGGTTTTGTTAAGGTTTCCCAAGGAAGGGGGATCTGCTGCCAGAATAGTTTCTTCCAAGGTCAGGAGGACAACACACACTTGACAGATCAAACTAGGTTTGGGAAGAAAAATAATAAGCAATAGGACATCTTCTTTAGGGATTGTTTTCTTTTTGAGAAAGAAAACGAGATGTGTAGACAGTTTATCAGAATAAAAATAAATCAGATGGTTGTTCTACATGGAGTGTAGCCCAATGAATCAAAAAATCCTAAGTATTAGCGAATGAAACATGCCCCAAAATGAGGCTCTTTCACTATGCCACCTTTCCTTGGCTTTATCTCTTATTCTCTNCTTGAAAAGTGAAATCTGTGAAATCCCATCTGCCCACGTGTCAGAGGGGCTGTGGGTGTGAAGCCTCCATGAGCTCAGGGGCTGCGGTGCCACTGCTCAAACACCTCCCACCTCCTTCCAGCCGCGGAGCTCTGCCTTTCCCCCTGTGGATGCACATCTCAGCTGACATCTGTACTCATTCTTTAATGTGTTCATGGTCCACGTAACCCTAAACTGGCAAATAACGGGGCATTGCTGCGTATTGGTGATCTCTGTTGCTGTTGTGTTTGCAGATAACTTTTGCCTTCCAGAGTTTCAGAAAAGGTCTTGCTTGGTTCACTGCCACTTAATGTATCCACTTGCTTCTGTCCCAACATGTTTGTTTTGGTGAGATTTTAATTTTTACGGTACTGTGTCACCTAATTCTTGATACTGTATGCAGCTGAAAGAGCCACTTGGAATGAGTTGCTATGACTGTAAGCTGGTGCAGATTTTTCCACTTTTTTCTTAGATGCCTTTAGCAGTTTTGTAAGCACTACATCTTTTTCTTCTTCCCTGTTGACTGCTTTTCATTTCCAGCACAGGTATTTCTTTTTCTGTAAGACACCAAAGACATAAGCACCTGCAGTGGATTGCCACCGCGAGCCTGCTCAGAGGGGATAATCCCAGCAAACTTTGAAGTTCAAACTCTTCCGTGTACGACTGGTTGGTAAATGCCTTCCCTTTGGTCCCTGCTGCCTTATTGCATCAATTAAACAGTGACAGGTGACAGCATCTCCTTGAAATGTTTCTGCTGTCTGGACAATGCATCGTAATTTAAGGCCCTAAGTATATAAAGCCCAGTTTTATTCTCTGATTACAAACTCCAAAACCAGATCTGTATAAAGAAAGCAGGTCAACAGCCCTTTCACCTGCACCCAAATTAATTTCTTCTAATTTTCTATTGAAGCTAACTAATGTACAAGAATAGCTTGACTAAAAGAATATAACCTGAAAAATGGCCAAGGCTTGTTAAAATTGCATCTCTGACACACCTAGTATGCCTTCCACCTGGGAAATGCGGTTATTTGACTCTGCTTTGGGTTTCTGTGTCTCCCACAGCAGAGTTCTTTATGGTGTAAACAACGTGAGAAAGAGAAAAACAAAGTGGAATATTAGGACATATTATTCAAGGAAGTGATGTGGCAAAGCAACATTTGGGTTGAGTTTAAGTCCTCAGTTACATTTTCTGAGTAGCTGTTGGCTTCCTCGGCTGGGAAGTGATCAGGCAGGGCTGGGGGTGGCTGCCACCGCTGTGCCCAGTGCTCAGAAATGACCCCCCCTGCCTTTCCTACGGCATGAAGAGCCCAGCGTGATGGTTTGCGGCAGTGTGTGCTGGCAGGAACCTAGCTGGGTGCAAAAGCTACTCAAGAAAAGCTAACGTCTCTCTGAGGTGGGAATGAAGTCTTCGGATGTGTGTAAAATACTTCGATTCACAGTCTTAAAAGTAAAATATGCAATTTCTCTTCGTGATGGACTGTGAATGATTTTGATAACGTCTATAAAGAGTTTAGCCACTTCTTAAGTTTTTTCTTCTGGAATAAGCCCAGGGTAAGTGAAAATGCGTTGATTTTTGTCGCTGTGCTGCAGGCAGAGGTGGTGTGAGCGAGGGCCAGTGCAGCGGTGGCCGAGCACAGTCCCTGCATGTACCCGTTCTGCCTGGAAATACTCTGATCGTGTGTCTGGCAGCGGAGAGGTTAAAACCCTTCAGCCGGTTACCAGTGATCTGCTGGCAAGGAAATGAGTTTTCCAAAGTTTTGGATAAAGGGACAGCTGAACAAGTATGTTTTGAAGCTGGTGATGCAGAAAAGCTTTCTGCTTTAGCATTTCTGTCCTTCCAGAGGCAAAGTGAAAGCAGGGTGAAGCCTGGAAGGTTAAACACCTGCATGGTGAAGTGAAACATTGGCATTTCCATTGAAATCCAAATGTTCCTACTCTTAATTCCAGTGATTGTGGTGTTTATTGTACCAACATCTGGCTTTTGTCTGTGTGTCCACAATGCTGAAGTAAGTTTATCATTTGTTTTCACTGCTTAATGCCTTCACCCTCCACCTGATAACTTATTTGATAACTTATTTTTCCTCCTCCTCTTGGGGTTGTTAGATATTGCCAGGTTATTATTTTTGTTGGACTTACTGCCTGCATGTCAGAAAAGCCTACATTTTACTAGTTTTTTATCAGACTTGGCAAATAATTGCACTGTAATTGTTACAGGTCAGCAGACGGCTTTCCTTAAATATGCCGCCCTCCAAGAACGTGGTTGTGTTGAACTAAGGAAATCCAACAGATAACACACAGCTCTGGCTAGAGCCTGGCTGCTTCTGGGGCATGGGTTGTATTCCTTCTGCAAACATATGTGACCTCTCTTCAGAGAATATAGGCTGAAGAAGAGGCTGTAGAGCCAGCCTGCCTTGCTTTGTGAGCAGCCTGTCTCCCCCACCGTGTCTGCAGGGCCACTGGCCCAGGGGGGGAGGATTTTTCCTGGGTTTCATCCATCACTTTCCAGGCTGCTCCATCTGCAGTGGAGCTGGGGCCCAGACTATGTCCTCCTTAAGTTTTTTCTGGTCTTCTTAATTAGTTTAGCACTTCAAGAAAGAAACTCACTGGAAAGAAGAGTCTTATTTGAATGTCCAACATAGAAAAGTTACTGGGTTGCCTGGGCTGTTTGTCTCGTGTCTGCCTCTGCGACTGCCCCATGGCCAGCTGGCCAGCCAGCGCTTGTCTCGTCAGGTCATCCCACAAACCCTGGGGCTCCTAGTTCTTCTTGCTTTCTAATTATATATGGACAAAGAAAAAATTAACAAGAGTATAGCTTTGAGCAGGTTTTGCATGGAATTGTGTAACACCAGATGTGTTACAAGGAGTGTGCAGAGACACTGATGCCAGAACTTGCTGAAAAATAGGAAGGGGTTAAATGAATGTGGAAAACCTAAATGAGATAGGATTATAAAAACAACTAAGAAAAATACAATTATTGACCATACGATGGCTGTAATAGAGAATAATATCAATAGAAAATGCATAATGGAAAGATTGTTTTTGAAAAGGACACAGACAGATGACAGAGTAAACAATACTGGCTTCTTCGGGAAAAATACCAAACTGTCCCAGCAGATAAAGCCACTCTACAGGAAATCGTGATGGAAAGAAAAAGAGGGATGGGTGTTGGCACTTCAGAGTCCACTATCTAAAGGCTACAGTGTGACAGGGAGACCTGTCTGATGATGACTGGGTTTCTGCCACTGGAAAGGGTATTTTGTGTTTCAGATATGCATATCTGATAATCTAGCAACATGAAAATGTGGGAATGCATCCAGTGTTTCGTGATCAGAAGAGCCCAGGCACCACTGTGCATCAGGAATTATGAAATGGGGTTTAGCTGAAATATTTAGTTTGCCTGTATTTATGTCGCTGAGCTATGAAAGCTATTTCTGTAGCTTTAGTTATTGATGTCACCTTCCACAGTTCGACTATGGTAATGGCTTTCACGGGGAGGATAATCGTACAAAGGGCTGCGCTTTTTGCATAAGTACATACGCCACAGAGGGAAATGCGGGAGGACAGGGGAGCAGAGAGCCAAGGGAGAGCTCTTATTGATTTCCTCTCACAAACTGCTGAACGCTGCATGGAGGACTGAGCCCCTGGAGGAACCCGTCCTGATACATCTGTGCCACTGGCTTTGACATCCCGGTGTGGGGCAGCCAGAATCAGGGAGCACTTGGAAAGGGCAAAGCGTCCACTCCTCCTCCCCTCCCACACACGGGCGCTCCCCTCCCTCCTGTTCAAGTGCAACAATGGAAAGAAAAACAGAGGAAAAACTTGTAAATGGGTTTGTGCTTTGCAAAGTGATGTATGCTGGGGTAGAAAAATGTGTTTAGATTTGAGTGTTAAGCTTTAAATGGAGGCTGGTGGTGGCAGGTTGGGGTGGGGGGCTTGAGCAGTAGGGGTGATGCCTCCCATCGGCTCTGCCTTCTCCTCTAGCAGCAGGGTCTGGCCGTGCTCCCTGGGTCCCTCTCCATCGCCTGGGAGGAGAAGTCTGGTGGCCAGGTGGACATTCGCCTCACAGAGGGTCTGGCCCTGAGGTGGAGTATATTCACACCAGCCAAAGGGTGAGGGAGGAAGAGCACATCTCCAGCTGAACTCCTCTGCAGGCTTCCCTTCCCAGCGTGGCTTAGGAGGGAAGGTTCCCTGATGGCTTTCTTCTAGTTTTAGACGTGGAGATGTGTGCTTCGGAGTGGGCTAAGGCTGTCATGCATGCCTCGGACTTCATGGAGCAGCGCTGTAACGGCTGGGGACCAGCTCGGCTTGCCTCCGCACCGGGAAACGCGGCAGCCTCGCGTCCTTTGGGTAGGGCAGAGTGCCTCCCTGCCAAAACGTCAAGCTGAGTAAAATTTTACAAAAAAAAAAAAAAAAAAGTTGAGGTTGTTTTGCCAGATAAACGTTTCTTAGGCTTTCTGTTTTCAAATGAAAGTAAAGGGGTTTGTTTTTGTTTTTCCCAGTTGGCAGAACACTCTCTGACCAGCTGTACACTTTACACTAGATCGAGTAACATCAGAGTCTGGCTGAGTTGGACCCAAACGAAAGTGGCTGGCTGTGAAGCGCTGGGCGGTGTGACTTTGAAGTGCAAGGGTAAATGTAAGGGTTTCCTCAGTGAAACCTATACATTTAAAGAGTTTCCTGAATAAGTTGGCTGCTTTTAAAGCAACTTAAAAACATGAGAGGCTACAAATTCAAATATCAGTGCAGCGGTCAAATGTGGAGCTACGTGAAAATTTATTTTTATTTTCAAATTGGGCTGGAAATTGGATGGTGGAAGCAATCTTTGATGCATAATGAGCCTGTATTTTTGCAAATAGGCACAGTGTTCTGACCTGAGCTTTGTGTGTGTTTTGAAGTGGGAAAGACACTGGGGGGAAGTGGCTCTGTACCTACAACCTGTGTGTAAGGCTGTATCAAAGACCCTGGGGTCCCAAGTGTTTGCTTTGGCTGTGGAGAGCTGTCGGGGCGTCTGGATCTACACTCACTTATCACTACCAGCTTTCAGCAAGGAACACGTGGTGCTTCTCCACACAATTAATGCGTCTGTTCCATAGAACATGTTTCCTAGCCTTGAGGAAGGTGCTTTTTCTTGCTTTCAAAGCTCTTGAATGAGGGGCAGCCTTTTAATTAAGTGTATTTGCCTCTTCTTTTTATTCACCCTCATGCATTTAGTAATATCTACTTTTTAATGGGTTAAAGACTGTGTTTGCATGGATTTCCTACTGTTGTGTAAGCCCTGTCTCTTGTGTGATGGAAACCAGCTACTGTCCTCTGCCAGTGCTGTTGCAGGAAGGTGCAGGTGCTGGAACAGCACAGGGAAATACATCTGAAGAGTACCTTGACCCATGTGGTCATCTGGCTTCCTTCCTGAGAGGACATTTCCTCAAAAAAAATGGATTCAGAATTTTTTCTCCATGTTTGAACTACGTGAGGTATAAGAGAAGACACGGTAGTGTTACAGAGGTATCGAGGGAAAGATCTGCTTTGATGTAGTGTCTCCTGTTGCCAAAACTCCTGTAGGATTGTTTGGAATTAGGTTTGAAGGAGATGGGTCTAAACAGGCCAAAAAGGGTAGGAAGCATAGCGTGATGGACGGGGGAGAGAGGAGTAAGTATTTTTTAGACTCTTCTCGTTAAACATCTGTTGTGTAGATACCTTGGGCTGTGGAGCACTGCACATGATCACCTGTGCTGGTTTTTCAGCCCAGATATGTGTATGTTTTTTCCTTTCTAATAAAATGGAATACCTAATATAATAACGACATTGTAATTCTCATCATTCATTTATATTTAAATGGACAGACGATTTGGAACACAAATATCTTAGCAGTTAGTGGGATGAGGAACAAATTTCACAAGCTGTGCTTGGTAGCAGGAAAATTCAATATTCATGTTACTGTAAGTACAACTTTTAATAATACACTTGCCTGCCTGTGGACAGACCTCGACATACATAAATTGAGCAATGCTATGCAACATCTAACATAAATACAATAAACATGCACACAAAGAAGTGGTCTGTAAAGACAGGTAGAAAGTTGAGAGAAGTGATATATATGCAAATGCAACACCATTGTCCTGCTGTAAGTTTTGTCATATAGAGTGAAGAAATATATTGCTGCCACTTTCCCAAGAAGCTTCATTCTTACCTAGTCTAAGATATATGTGCATCTGCCAGCTGGATGAAATAAAGATTTGTATTGCTTTTCTATCGCTGCTCTAAGGAAGGGCTTTTTATTGCAGTATGGAAAAGGGAGGGCACTAAGTTCTAAGACACCGTTTTAATAATTTTATTTTTCAGTATAGAAAGTTGTGGATAAATTTTACAGTGTTACTACCTAAAAAAAGCAGACTTCTGCTTTTGAGTGTCACCAGTAAAGCAGTAGGGTGAAGGGAACAAAGAAGATCAAAGAGAAGTAAGAGAGTTTATTTCAAAGACATCCATAAAAATAGTAGAGTTTTAAAATTTTATTAACAATGACCTGAATTAAGCTTAACTAATTTGGGTCCTGATCTTGAAAATAATTTCATGCATACTTAACCTCAATCATGTTTGTTGTCAACTAATTACCTCTGTTTACAAACTGTTAAGTGAGCGTAGAATGTTTGCAGAATGAGCACAATAGAAAAACTGATAAAACCCAAAGATATGCTAATGTGAAAAATCAGGCAGATACACAAACTATAAATATTATTTCGCCTTTTAGCACTCGAAAATTCAAGTTTTTTCCATGTCCTTTCAGCCACTGTTGAATTTGATGAAACCTCCTCTGCACCTGAAGGAATGAGTTAAAAAACCCCAAACAACCCAGCTGTAAGTTGATGGAGGAATACGGAATTTAAATGAGCATTGCAGTAGATTATGGAGACCAAGTAGATTTTGGGCTCAAGGCCAAAAGTTGTTTAGTTTGGCATAAGTCTTAGAGGTGTTTGGCTTATCACTGGCTATTTGAATATATATGACACTGAAGTCATTAAAAGAGTTCAGGTACCACACATACAAAGAATAAGTAGGAACATGACAATTACCAGTTATAAAGAATTCGTAGCAATGCCCAGTAAATAAATCAAAGCTGTGGTACTGCAAATCAAAAGCAGAAATCTTCAGCT
>VZTO01005544.1:792-18867 GCA_013400615.1 Syrrhaptes paradoxus | reverse complement strand
TGAAGTATTTCATATACACATGCAATCCTCTCTTCTCTCCTATTTCTTCTGAGCTGAACTGATATGACCATGTTAAAACTATGATGAAACTATATCCCACATCTCTGGAGAACTTTTTATTTTGGATTTGCTACCATCCTATGTTCCTTCATAGCATCCAGTCAGGTAAGAACATTGGAAGAATGAGTTCTTAACTGCCTGCAGAAGACATGCAGACGTACTTTATACTCAGACACAGCTGATACCCCAGCTACCTATTCTTTAATTTCTGTAAAGAAATGTTTTATTTACCATTATGTTTAGCAAAATAATTAAAGTATAGAAAATATATAAAATATAATAAAATATTTTCCCAGTGCAATGTAGCAGATTAGGCTGCAGAAACTAGCTGTCCCAGAATCAAGAATGACATTAGCGAGTATTTAATGTTTGATTTGAACAGTGTTCTGAACCATTTGCTTTTAACAGGCAGACCACCAAGTGGAGAACTATAGTTTTCCAAAAATAAAAGCCCTTTCACTGTATATAAAAGTTTCCTGGAGAGTATTGTCTACAGTTTTATTGTGGTAGAGGAATAGAAAGAACAACAACAGTGATATCATACAGTGTTAAATAAATAAAATTCAAAATAATTCCGTTTCAGTTTTGTATGATTCCATTCAAAGCTAACTACGTAAAGGTGTTAGGGTTATACTTTGTGAACAAATGCATACATTCCTCGGACACCACTGAAGACAACGAATTTGCTTTTGAATATGAAGAAATAAATTAAGACTGGACTTTTGTAGTGCGGCAAAGGTAGCCTCCCTGCACCAGGGCACTGCAGTTCAGCTGACAAACTGTCACTGAACTGCTGCTCCCAGCTAATGACATTGCATCAATATAAGGACACCAGCCAGGCTTTTCTTATCTACTTTTCTTTCTTTTTTCCCCGTAATGAAATTTTTACTCAACTGTCTGAACTAAAGATCATTCTGGTATAACTTCGAAGACAAAGTTAACAAATGCTCACAAAAGCATAAAGTCATGTCTGAAAACATGGCTGCTTCCTGACCGGAACAGTCCACGGGCTGATAGTTCACCCTGTGAAATGAACTCTCCATTCCAAAACAAAAACTAGAATAAATAAAACAGCAGGATCACATCGTAATAGCTCTGGGGAAATTCATAAAGTATTACCACACATCCACAATTGTTTGTTTCCTTTAAAAGGCAATGAAAGTAACAGAGCTGATTGAGCTGCTATCCTTTGGCACTTTAGGGTCCAGGCACTAGAAAATTTTTTTAGTTCAGAAGACATCTTCAGACAGTCTTGATGATGGCCTTTAAAACAATTGAGATTGTATAGGGCAGTGACTTAATGGTAAGGGCGAGCTGCTGGTAGCAGCAAGTATCAGCAGGGAACGAGATGACAGATGGGCAGAAGGGATAGGAAGATTTAATTCATGGTCAAAGCAGGTTTAGAGTAAAATTGGAGCTGGGAGATACAGCTTCCACCCTTTAGACACAAACTGCCTGCCAGAAACTGAAATCTCTCAGAGGATTTTGCCACCAAAGTCCAGGAAACTCTCTAGAGTGCTAAGGTTTCCCAGGGAATTAAATCCTTATCAGGGTATGTATAGCTATTGTCTATGTCTGCATATATTTTAAACTCCCCAAGAGGACAGTAACTTAGTTGCGGCGCACAGTCTACACACAAAGACGTTTTATTTGGGGAGCCTAAGATAAAATGAAACCTAACAGAGAGAAATACAAAATGTGAGTAACACATTGGCCCTATCAGATGTGTTTGAAAAGGCAAATTATAAGCCCAGAGTGTCCACACAGTCAGCTGTCCGAGAGAAGCTGCATTTAAGTTACTGAATAATCTGAAAGAATGGGCTTGGTTTCCAAAAATCTTAAGGTGTCATTTCCACAGAGGGGAACCAGGTGGCACATTCAGGAAATGTTTCAGAGAAACTAGTGTAAAAAGCATTTTTGTAGACTTGGTTTTTATGAACATTCAGGCCCATGGACACAAAAAGCAGAGCAGTTCAGTGTCTTTCAGAAGGAAATTGGTCCAAAATGTTGCAATATGATTAAGCGCTTGCCTTATCAAAAGGGCTAGAACACAGTGAGATATAATTATTAACAAATCAAGTCAGTAAAGTTTTATAATAAATAACGTAAGACAGTACACACAGTTGTATTGGAATTGTTCTCTAAACCACCTCTAGCTGAAGTTCTTTCATCTGCTTCTTGGTATCCCTAACCATAGCTCACAATACTTTAAAAACTGTCAGAACAAAAGGCATTTTAGTTTTTATGTTCTACAGAAGGCCATTAGGACTACCACATCTGTTCATGCTTCTGTAGTAAATCAAAGGAAGACATTTTTCTGCTCTTTCAAGAATTTTAATGTTTTCTAACTCTGTTTATGTTCCACAATTTCTAATGACTTAATTCTTAACAATTTTTCTTGTGTTATTCATAATTTGATAGGGGTTGCATGAAAAATTTTCTAAAAATTAGGAAAGGATCAGCAACTTCAGCTCCTGCCAAGCTGCTTGCAGAACAAGTCAATAGGCAGCATGTCAACAGAGTACTAAACACAGCTATTTGCACAGTTCCAGACTTTTTTCCTACCACATAGTTACTCAGTTAGGTCATTTACAACTTGTCCAGTGGTACATGGATCTATGATCAGAGAGTCTATTCTAACTAAATCTCCAAATAACAAAGAACACTTGAAACTGTGGAAGAGTAAGAAAGACCAGCAGAGGTATACAAGGTCAGCAAGGATGAAGGGTAAGTAAAAACAATCTGATTTTTTTCCCCTTGGGTGATCTTAAATAAGTTTATGTCAGAAAAGGATTGCTTGCATGTTTAGATAACAGACTTACCAGGTTCATTTTTTAAAACACATAACACAGCCCATACTCATGAATTTTATTTGGTCTGTTTTAGTATGACAAGCACTAATAGACTTTAATGCAAATACTCAAATGCAGAATTCAAAGACCAGATGAGAAATTTTGCCAGGATTCATCAGTTTGATTCATATGAAAGGCTTGTATAGACACTTTGGCCTGTCACCATAAAAATGTTGGCTTTAGTAGTAAAGACTGAATTTTCATCCTGTTCTAAGACCAATGGCAAAACAAGAAAGTTAACAATTATCATGTCTGACTGTATTTATATTTGTTGTTGTTGCTGCTGCTAGCATCAGTGTTTTAAAAAACATTGATTTTTCAGCAATACAACCAGCCATGGCCCCAGTTAGACTAAATTTGATATACAAACCCCAAGGTTTCTTTATTAGAAGATCTGAGCACCCTCAGATTTAGTAAAGTCAAGGACAATCAAAAAAAGTAGATGTTTCTGACTGTTTCTAGACTGGTGAAAATATTTGCAGGTTCCCAGAAACAGAAAACCCTTTACCATGCTGGGTCAAAAAAACAGGCCTGCACTAACTGGCCTCAGGATGGAAGCTGGTGACTTTGCTTCTAAGGCCATCCAGTTTGATGCTTATGCATCAAACAACCGAACTAGATACAGCCTATGAGCAATCAGACCCCAGGTGTTTTGAAAAAAAAAATAATATTTGGGCATTTTTACTGCATTAAATATGAAAAATATGTAATATTTATAGTCTGTACACAACTATAGATTTAGCATATTGCTAAAAAAATTAAAACAAAATTTAATAGCTTTTTGGCTCTCATATTAAAGAATTAGTGGTATTGATGTACCATCAGTAAATCAGAAATCCTATTCCTGAGCACCAATGGAATTAAACATTCAGGATTCTGTTGCTTAGGGGCATAAAAATTCTACACTTTAGGATAGACAGAGGATATTAATTGTAATTTAGTTCTCACTGAACTGAAAGAAATTATGAGCTATGGGAGAAAGTAATTTAGAGCAGGATTTACATTTACAACACCACTTTGAAGAATTTCAGTTAGCTTTAGGAACAGAATACAACTGGACCTTATGCAAGCTTGCTTCACTGGCAGACAAAAAGGTCTTCTAACATTTTAACTAGAAAGGATTTTGTGCGTTCATTAACACTATGCTCATCAAGGTAAGATTCTCACTTCTCAAAATAGACATGAAACACTGTAATATTTTATTTTTTATCAGGTTTATTATATATATTTGACAGAATTAGCCTAATTCTCTCTCGCAAATTATAAGTGAAAGCATATTACAACTAATTTATAAATGCACTACCTAATGACCAAAATTACAGTGGAAGCTCATCAGAAGTCTGTGACCAGCTTCCAACTGTACACATGCCCCTCAAATACAAGGTATACCATACTTAAAAAGATCCATAAAGGAATTTGAACTAGTTCTTAGCAGATACAGTTACCCCAGTTATTTTTAATCAAATTGTAATGACACAGAGAAGATGACTTAGAACACAATTTTTAAGGATACATGTATGGAAGATTTTTGAATTTTGTAAGGAAAAAGACCCCTGTGCATCAAAATGTGAAGTTCTACTAATCCGTTTATCACATACTGAAGAATAAGCTGCAACAATAGCTAAGATATCTGATTGGCCACTTAGACTACTAAAGATTATGAAGTCATACCAATTCATACTGAGCTAAGAATCTAGCCAGTTATATATAATTAAGCACATATTTTACCCAGTAAGGTACAAAGTATCTCAGTAGTATCACCACACGCACACTGTGATCAACTTCTCCCATATCTGCTGGAGTAACAAATGACAAACTATCACAGAACAAATGAAGATTAAATAACTCAACTGAGCATAGTGACTCAGCCTGCCTAAGTTTTTATTAATATTTTCACCTGGTCATGTGTTATCTGCATCCTTCTTCATATTACCTGATCTGTTTTTATCTGTAAGGAGGTTTTTATATCTATTTAGCAGTGGATTAATGTCAATAGCCATTTGGAAGTAGCTGAGGTAATATCCTACTGCCAACACATGAGCTCTGGCAGGACTTCAAATCACCACAGCAAGAGACATTTTTTTTTCAGCATCTTGAGCTTAAGATAAAAAGATAAACACCACATTGCAAGCCTAAGTCATACAAATATTAAAATCCCTCTTGTGTTTGTCACTCTTCTCAAGCACATGGTAATATCACTAAACAAATATCAGGAACCCAATGGAGAATTGCCTTCAAAATCTCAGGGTATACAGTGACAGAACTAAGCACTGCATTTTCAATTTACTTCTTGGAACAACAAACACACTTACTAATAACAATCATGTATTTTGTTATTTTAGAGATTAAAAACATATATATTCTGTTTCTTTATTAAGTTTCAATAACATTAATTTCATAATCTCATTTTCTATTTTACTTGCTAAAAGAAAGTTGGAGCAATAACCTGGTAGTGCACAGAAATGCACAGCTGGAAACCATTTAGCTATGTGGTACGGAAGCTATTTTAATTTTCTCCCAATAAACATCATGTACTATCTTATGTGCAATACCTCAGCCACTAATACCAAGTCAAGGTGCTAATTTATTACTAAAGATCAAATTCTTTTTCGTTGAATTGCATTTATTTGTGTTACAATCCATTCAAATCAAGACTTTGAGCTGAATTCAGGTAAGTCCACAGAGAGATTCTCTGAGATAAAGATAAAAAATGCAGTTCACAGTGCACCTGTTTTTGAGTTGTAAGCAAAAATTGTATCAAGGTCAAAAAATGAAGCAACATCAAAGGGGATTTGTTTCAAAGGCATCTAGTACAACAACAATTCTGAAGATTTTACCTTTGCTTTCTTTTAGAAGTGATTTTTAAATTTTTTTTTTTTTTAGCAGACACACTGAGTGTGATCAGATACATACTGCCCACAGGTACGGGATTTCATGGCCTACTGAACAGGCAAGGACATAAGTAAATACTTAAACTTTAGAATGTGCTCAAGTTTCTCATAGAACTGGAGACAAATTCCTTGAAAATTTAATCTTTAATGTATCATAGAATCATTCTGTAGCTTTAGTCAGCTCTCTCCATTCTTCTATGGCCTATATTCATTGCAGATGAATAACATTCCTCACCTAATCCCAAAAATAGTTAATTAGTTGCTATGAGCATAGCGCATTGCAGATATCAAACACTAAAAAAGTCAGGGCACCTGCTTTCCCTTTCCACAAATTCAGCTAATATCCCATTGAACAAATATACAGAAATTCAGGGGTCCTACTGTAAGACAAAACGAGACGTCAAAACCACCCTCTTAGAAAGATGGTATCTAGTTTGGAATGGGTGGTAGAAGGGTTGAATATGAGACTTATGTGAGACTATATGACAAACTAAATATTCCTGTTGAGGTTTTGACCCAGTTGGTTAGCAGCAAACAAATACCACATGCCACTAGTTCACCCTCCCCCCCTGCCCCAGAGGTTGGAGAGAGAATTAAGGCGGTAAAGGGAAAAGATTAATTATAAGTTGGGATAAGAACAATTTAATAACTAAACTGCAAAAACCTTGGAAATAATTATAATAATAATAATAATAGAAATATATATAAATATAAAAATGAGTGGCACACAATGTAACTGCTCACTACCCAATGACCAAAGCTCAGTCTGTTCCCAGTTAATGATCCTGAAACAGAGAGAGTCCTGAAACCACAATCCAAGAAAAGAGATAAGAGCCCAAGCATCTGAGGGACTGAGAGCCAACCAAGAGAGCAAGACGACCCCAGGAGACAGGTGACCCAGAGAGAGAGAGAGAGAGAGAGAGCGCGCGCACGCATGTAAGCTTCCGGACAGACCCTCATCTATATACTGGACATGACATGCATGATATGGAGTATACCATTGGCCAGTTTGGGTCTCAATCCTAAACCTATGGTTGAATCTTAGGCTAGAAACTGGGGCTGTGCTCCTTCCCAGCTTCTCCTACCCCTGCAGACACGGGCACAGCAGAGAAGCTGTTAAGTCCTTGACTGGCTTGCAGCAACTCTAAACATCAGCATGTTCTCAGCCTTCTTCCCAGCACAAATCCAAAACATAGCCTCACACTAGCTACTGTGAAGAAAGTTAACTCTGTCCCAGACCAAACCAGGACAATTCCCAAGCTAATTCATCTAGTCTATCTATGCATCTAACATTTACACATCTAACTATACATAGATTTGTAGTTGTTAGTTAATATGAGATTTTGATGAAAGGTAAGAATAGCCAGTAAGTTCCAGTAAAGATTTAAACCCTATCCATAGCTTGTATGTTTGTGGAGAATCTTTGTTTTCATAACTGCATAACTTAAGAAAAGATAGAGAGTTGCCTTTTTTCCCAGTTTCCAGAGTTTTATCATTTGGTAGCATCTCCTTTGTATTAGTTAAAAGCAGAAGTCACATCTGGCTACTACTACAGAAAAACAAGACCCCACAATATAATGACAAAAATGCAAAACTAGCTTTGTATTTAAGAATATGTTTCTTTAAAAGGGACAGAGGAAAAATCTGTCTAAAAAAAATTTATTATATGTATATTGAGTAAGAGAAGATGGGAGGAAAAAAACCCAAATATTAGAGAAAGTATATGTTCCCCATTTTACAGTGAGAAAATTCTCTTCTCTTCCTCAGTTCTGTCTAGTATGTTCCAAGTCTGTTCTTCCCACACTCTTGATGTTTTCACTGTTTTTGATATACGTTGAGCTGGAAATATGCATTTAGAACATAAAATAGTCCATCCTTTGACCTCATAATCACTTTTTCTTCCTCTTCATCTCCACACCTGCACATGTTATTTCTCAGGGACTGAAACATGAACTGAGACACATGTGGAAGACCACTGTATTTATATATTTTTATAGGTATAGCCCATAAGCAATACATTCCACCAAAACAGATTTCTACATATTTGTAATGACTCCACCTCATTTTGGCTGCTGAAGCATATCTTCTTCTGAATTTACAAATGAGCTTCTATTCTGCTCCTGAAGTGCAATATGAAAAATTATCATATAATTAAAAAAACCAAACAAATGTTATTTCCATTATACACATTTCCATTGTACACAGAGCCTATTCTCTGCATTTTTCCTAACATGCAGAGACAGTATGGCAAGTATTTCCTCCCTGCTGCACAAGTAAAAAAAAAAACCACAAGATACAGATCTAGTGCAAGGCTGAGGGCAAGCCAGGATGCCCAGCAGTGGTCCATTACTCCAGCAGGGCATGGCCAGCTGGCACTGGGCCTTCTCAGGCCCCATGGCTCCTGCCATGCACATGCTGCCATATGGCTCCAAGGGAGCATTCGTGGCTCCTTTTTGCAGCGTAAGCAGGGACACCGCAGAGCATGCTGTCTCTAGCAACACTGAGCCAGTCTGTCCCATAAGATATTTTTGTGAAGTAGTGTGATATAATTAGGAACTCCTTAGTCTACAGCTGGTAGAAGCGGAACCTTAACTATTACTGTTATCTATATTCTGTTACAAATGTATGCAGTCATTTCATTTGGCTACTATATATATATATATATATTTCAGACTAGATCAGATTAGGGTATTACTGCAAGGCAAAATGTAAAATGCAGAAGCATAGAAAGCTGAGCAGATGATGTACATTTTTGGTTTAGTGATTGAATCACAAAATGGAAAATAAATTCTGATTATCAGAAATCTTTTCTTTGCCCTGAAGCGAAATGGCTTTTTGTTTTCATTTTCTTACACCCATTCTGTAAAATCAATCAGTTTTGAATTGAAAAAGCAGTTTTGAATTTTAAAATCAAAATGTTTTAAAAATACTGCCAGAAACCTTCAGTATTTCTGATTTTTATTTTCTTTCTTATTGCAGCTGAAATTGCTCAAGTTCAGCCTGTAGTGACAAGCAGATAATTTCATCTCACTGAAACAGAATTCTTTGAAAAACTATCATTGATAAAAATAATTTTGTACACTTGTACATTGTATACCTCAAAGCCAGTACTTTTAGACTATCTAAAATAGTAATAAGCATTGTTCAGACTACTGCTATCAGAAACATGATGGATATTGGTGTCCTACACAATGTAAATTCAAAAGAACAATTCAAACAGTTAACTGAGATAATGGGTTATGACCACTTTCCAAACAATGATCTGAATATAGTACCTGAGTCTCTCCATCATCTGCATTGGCAGGCAAGGTCTACCACACCTGATAGTAAGCAGTCTAAATAAAACTCAACTCTCTTGAGCTAAGCACCAAATTGGCATATAACTGTTACTTGTAGGAGACCTGAATGCAGCCCCAACACATACATAGAAACCAAAATCACATCAGTGGAAAATGATTGATTAAAATCTCTGTACTGGAAGCCAGCAAACTAGGAAGAACAAAGAAAGGGAACACTGGCAAGAAATATTTGCAGACTGGAAAGCAAATTTCCAAAACACACCACACAGATGCACGTTTGCAAAGTGCACAGGGACTCAGCCTGCTGCTGGGTGCTGCTTAACAAGTTACACCCACCTGTATCATCCACACGGGCAGTGACACGATGCAAAACAATGCTGCTCTGGAAGTGGTCTGTGGCTTTAGGAAAACTGAGCTTCAAACTCTCACAGTTAAAATGAAATCTAACCTGGAATAGATGATGACAACCACCTGAAATGGTTTGGCCTTTGTTTCTGAGCATCTTATGACTGAATTTACGAGTGTGTGAACTCTGAGTGGCCTTTAAAAATGTTTTGGGAAGGTATGCAACTGTGCAGAGACTTTATGCTATAACTGTACATCTGGCACATTCTATGGCATTTAAGGCTCATTAAATTCTGAATCTTGTGTCATCTGCCCTTGGCTTAAAAGAGTTTTGTGTGAGACTTTTGTCTCTAACTTCCTCTTTAACAGAAGTTGTTTCTGTCAATCTCTTAGCTCCCTTTATTCTCTTTATCGCATCAGTTCCTCGGCAACAGTATAGGCTCAGATTATAGCGCCAGTCCTCCACAATTTGACTCCCTTCATGTTTACTTACAGGAGAGTAAAAAGAACTGAACAGTTTACATAAATCCTCTATGAACAAGTAATAATTAAAATGATTCCACGACACTTTTTAAAAAACTATTTTTTTCCAATTAAATTCAAAGTAAATTTTTCTAACTAAGACTTCAGCCCAGTTTTCTAACACATATAGAACTCTGATTGCAACAGCAATGTTTTCTGTACACTGCCTCCACATTTAGTTTTTTCTACACAACAGTTCTTTAAGACCACTAAAGACACTGACATTACACAATCTGGTATGTCTCAAATTCCTGTGACATGAAATCTTTCTTGTCATAAATCAAGAGACTCATCACAATAGTAGTGTTACATCCCAAAAGAAATCTCCATTTAATTTAAAGCAACTGTTTGAGATGAATAAAACATGATCAAAATTTAGACATTTTTAGTGAAATCAAGAAATATCGCATCACTGCTTTCTGATTTCAATAACTGAAGCTCCTGGGGGGATAAAGAGGCTGTCTTATTACAGGTTGGCAGTACAGATTTTATGACAAATTTCTTCCCTGCTGTAAAGACTTTATGACTGAAAAGGTACAATGCTTCATAAAATGAAGCATCTTTTTCTATGATAATAACTGTTAAGTTTTTCCTCAATGCTCATATGCCTCTAGTTTATTTTGTAATGATATAACACCTGCAATAGATTAAATCTGTACTGTAACTGCAGCAGATATTGTAAGAAATGCCAGTTCTCATTAGCCTGTATATAAATCTGCCTTTTTTTTTTTTGGTAAGCAGGATAAAAGAAAGTCCACTGAACCACAAAAAACTTGAAGCATATGTTGCTCATGCAAAAAGGACATTCAGCAACATGAATCTTTTCCACACCATTCTCTTTTAGGACTAGAAGAATGCTTTTCAGAAAGAAAAGGAAATATACAGAAATGCATTATCATCAAGTTGTAGTAGGTTTTTATAATTGCTTGCTGACACAGCCTGTATAGTCATAAAATATCATAAAGAGTAAATTAGTTGATAATGTAAATCAGTAATTAGGATTTTGTGCATGCTTATGCTATTTACATATTTTAACGCTTTGATATTAACATGTCAACTTTAATGGTATGTAAATGAATTCCCTTGCGTGAGATTTATCCTCACATATATTCATTCACAGCAACTGTAAATTTCCTTCCCCATTTGTCTTTTTAGAGAGACTTTTTAGGATCGTATTCAAAATGTTTTCCCTGCAATCTCCTGTCCAGATTCATTAAAGAAGTTTATATCTCTAATGGATAGAACAGCAGTAGCCACCAGCTCCACATATCACTGTGCTATAAAAACACACACACAGAGAATCTCTTTGTGCCTGAAGGTTTCACAGCCATCTAAATAAAAAGAGATTAATCAACCACCCAATATTTCTGCCCATTTCTGGATAGTGCTCATGCTCACTAGCAATCTGATGTAACATACTTAAGCTGAGAAACACAATAACACACGTCATAACAGTGGTGCCTCAAAAGAGCCCTGGCACATCCCAAAGGTATTTCAAAAGATTCAGGAAAAAACATATATATACCTTTCAATATTTTTCCCTACTTCATTGCATTCCTGATCAATCTTAGTTTTCTGTTGCCTATATATCTGGGAAATTTTCACCACTTAATCAGCAAAAAAGAAAGAGTTGGAGACCAAAGGTATGGTGCGATAAAAAAACCCAAAAGTACAGCCTAACATCAATTATTGCTTTATGGTGCACTGCAATTTAGTTCTGGGTGTACTGCAGAGCCCTGCATAATACAGCTATAGTTGCCTGGCAACAAACAGGAACTATATCAGAAAGCAGCAAAGGTGTAAATGAATAAACAGAAGTGACAGGGACATGTGAAAATGCCCTTTAAAACCACGTTCACTGCTAGAATGTCTGACCAGGCTTTCACAACCTTTCAAGGGGAACATTGAATCAAATTCTGCCCAGTAGGATTAGGGTATGTACATGTAAACTGGATCTGACTAAACAAGCACAATATAAAATGTTGAGAAAAGGCAAATTAACAAATGTATTCTCGTCAGTTTGGATAGTGAGCATGAATACAGACTAAATACCCAACACTACCTTAAATAGATGAGGTGGAATTGATTAAAACTCCTGACTCAGTTCTAGGTCTTCATCGGGCACTCATTTTGGTGCTAAACACCTGGAAACCAAGCACTCACACACTGAATTTGAAAGACTATTGCTCATTCTTCACACTTCCATTCAGAAACTCCTGTGCTGATACACTGAGCTGTTTTTTGACTTTGTGCTTCATTCATTTATTTGCGAGATTCTTTTGTTATAACCACCAGCCACTTTAACATAAAGGCCATGACGCACAACTGCACTTCACACTAAAAGGTTAATACTGTTCAGAAGCATTTTAACTGTTTTACTGCACCACAATATTTTCTTACAAAGGCAATCCCATTTTAATATGAATACATAATTGGATGAGAATAATTAGATATAAGAAAAGCCTGAAGATCCAAACAATGCTGGTACCTCTGAAAAGCATTCTGAAAAGGAATACATTTCATGGCAGAAGACTGTATAATTGTAGGATTGATGTATCAAGTATACACTGCCAAGCCCTTCACCTGGCATCTATCAGAAACTCCTTTATAATAACTAAAGGTCTAACACTGTTTTAGAAAATGATGCTGAAATATCCAGCCAAATCTAAGTTTACCTTTTTCTTTTCTGTAGGTAAGGAAAAACTCCAAGACAATGTGATCAAGCCAGGATTGATTAGTCAGAATTACACTGACGTAATGTTGGGGCAGAAAGTTGCATGAGGTCATCTTCCTGAACAGATGGTCTAGAGATATTGGTTTTAACTAGCACATGGTTGAGTAAATAATGTTTAAGTTTCCTTTGAGAGCCTGGGGAGTGTACCAGATAGAGTTGAGTGAAATACCTGTGCCTCCTGCCCACATCATCTGCTACTCCTAGGGTTTTCATTTCCTGCACTGTTTGTGCTTTATCACACGGCTCACTGGTCAGGCAGTCTGTGCCCTTGGTTCAAAAAGCTTTTATTGGAAGATTGAAAGAGATGTGCACTTAGTTTCTATTTGTAATTTCTTTATGTACGTAGTTTTTTCCTTCCAGACAAAATCAGTCAACAAAGTGTGTGGCTGAATTGCTTTTTTTTCAGTCAGTATAGCAAATTTCATACATAGTCATAAAGGACCATAATGGGATAAAAATCTATGTGATCAATTGTATGAACAATTTGGTTTCTGTTCAGATTAAATGCCCATTTGAACACACAGAGATTTGTTAATTCCCATGATTGTTCAATATGGACCTCTCTATGCTTGTGTATTTGTAACCTCAAAAGGACTATCCTGGTCCTTTTATTACATTATATTGTATATACGTTTATTATGTCTTTGTTTAGAATAAATTAAAAGTGGTTGACAACAAAGTTCAGCAGATTTCACTATGACTTTTTAAAGCCTTTGATCAGGGACATCTCTTTTCAAAAGCAGCATCAACAAAACTGACTATTTCAATAATGTCAGACTAGTGTGTGTTCTGTCATACCCGCTTTTCATGGTAACAATTGTGGAAACATCACTGTTATAATATTTAAATGATCATTCAGCAATTGAGATGGTATAGTAAAGAAAATAAAGCACAAAATTTAAAACCAGGTTAATAATTTACAGCCAAGTAAATGAACACACACAATTAAGATAATCTTGACTACAAATTCTTTTCTAGTTTGCTGCATTACATAATATTTTAGTATCTTAAAATTACCCTCAAATACTATGATTCATAACTAAAAATTATTATTCTTGGGAAACACCAAAATATAGAAGCATAATCAAATGCTATAGAATAATAATTAAATATACTTACACAAGCAGTGATGTGATATGGTAACAATATTTGAAATAAAATGTCTGCATTACCCGTGTGGAAGGAGCAATCAGATGTGTAGGTCATCTGATTACTTACTTAGTCTTATTAAAAACTTGCTTTTCCCTTCAGCTTCACTCTTTAAAAACTGCTGACTGCTGGCTGAGCTTTCACATTTCTATTTTTAAAAATGTGTACACAATTTTCATACTTCACTCATCACTAATCTCTTACTGATGTTTAGAGCAAAGGCTAAAACAGAAAACCATAAAAGGAAAAATAATATTGACACTGAAATGTCATCTTAAAGTCAAACTTTGAGCTAAAGAGAGCACCATAGTAACTGAAGAAAAATACATACAAGCCTGACAGCAAGGCACACATAGCTTCTTAAATTACAAATGGGTCTGTATCAAAGAATTCAAACCCTATTCTCTGAATGGTCTTCTGTAAAGCAACCAAGGGTGTAAAAAGGCAAGAAGAAAGGATACAGGTACTGTTTCATATATCAATTAGAGAGAGAATATTCAACTGAAAAATTCTCTTTCAAATATGAATTTTCATCCCATCTTCCTCAAAACAGTTCAGGATACCACGATCTTGGCTGACTAAAATTTATNAAAGTTCAGCAGATTTCACTATGACTTTTTAAAGCCTTTGATCAGGGACATCTCTTTTCAAAAGCAGCATCAACAAAACTGACTATTTCAATAATGTCAGACTAGTGTGTGTTCTGTCATACCCGCTTTTCATGGTAACAATTGTGGAAACATCACTGTTATAATATTTAAATGATCATTCAGCAATTGAGATGGTATAGTAAAGATGAAAATTTAAAACCAGGTTAATAATTTACAGCCAAGTAAATGAACACACACAATTAAGATAATCTTGACTACAAATTCTTTTCTAGTTTGCTGCATTACATAATATTTTAGTATCTTAAAATTACCCTCAAATACTACTGATTCATAACTAAAAATTATTATTCTTGGGAAACACCAAAATATAGAAGCATAATCAAATGCTATAGAATAATAATTAAATATACTTACACAAGCAGTGATGTGATATGGTAACAATATTTGAAATAAAATGTCTGCATTACCCGTGTGGAAGGAGCAATCAGATGTGTAGGTCATCTGATTACTTACTTAGTCTTATTAAAAACTTGCTTTTCCCTTCAGCTTCACTCTTTAAAAACTGCTGACTGCTGGCTGAGCTTTCACATTTCTATTTTTAAAAATGTGTACACAATTTTCATACTTCACTCATCACTAATCTCTTACTGATGTTTAGAGCAAAGGCTAAAACAGAAAACCATAAAAGGAAAAATAATATTGACACTGAAATGTCGTCTTAAAGTCAAACTTTGAGCTAAAGAGAGCACCCTAGTAACTGAAGAAAAATACATACAAGCCTGACAGCAAGGCACACATAGCTTCTTAAATTACAAATGGGTCTGTATCAAAGAATTCAAACCCTATTCTCTGAATGGTCTTCTGTAAAGCAACCAAGGGTGTAAAAAGGCAAGAAGAAAGGATACAGGTACTGTTTCATATATCAATTAGAGAGAGAATATTCAACTGAAAAATTCTCTTTCAAATATGAATTTTCATCCCATCTTCCTCAAAACAGTTCAGGATACCACGATCTTGGCTGACTAAAATTTATGACAGAAACATCTGTTTCTTTACTAATGTTTTTATAACACCAACAAAAGGATTAACTTTTGTGGTAACTGTCTACGGAAAAGTTGCAATCCAAAACTTCCTGTGTACCAAACCCTCTTATAAATACACCCACCTATCAAACTATGTAGCTTGCAATGACCTAGTTTCACTTGGGCCACCAGAAGCTGTAAGGTCATTACTAATATTGTTGTAGACAATTGTTTTTCTCATGTTTTTATGACTGGAATGTCATTCCTATTTGACTTCACTGACACTACTCATGTCAGAATTGCTTATGACATAATTATGGAAATACATATCTTATTATTGCATAATAGCCTTACAAATCTCATGCACGTATCATTATGCAAATTTGAATAGTAGAGCAAATGTTGTTGATGTCAATATGTCCATACCAGAATAAGCTAATCAAATGAAATATAGTCCAATTAGCAGTGTGGTGGGCAATCTTAAACAAAAAGAGATGCTCAAGGAAAGAAGGGCTATTTAAAAGTTAAGACAAAAATCTGACATAGCTTCAGGAAAAAATAAAGGTTTCTATTCAGTTGATCCCAAGACCCTATAACTCAAGATATGATGGATGTTACACACATCAAACTCTAAGTTCTCTAAAGCTATGTGCCACCTAATGTAACCCATCTGAAAGCTAGGAACCTGATCTAAGCTAGCTTTGTAGTTGCCCTTAAAGTTAACAGGGAGGAGGACAGGGGTAAGAAAGACCTCCAGAGCCAAGTATGCCACCGTAAACATTTATGTTAAGGTGGTATTAATTACCTTCCAAAACTGTTTCTCTCTCTTCAGTGAATACAGTGAGAACTTATAGCTTGGATAAATAATAAAAAAAACTCTTAAAATGTGTTAAGACCTAAATCCCAGTCTAAATACATACATACATGAAACAACCCATATATCCTATCCTAACTCAAATGGCCAGGTATACCCTTGCTCAAGCAGTGCAAATCTATTCTCTATACACAATAAATATATATGGAGGATGTGGCGGTCTCATGTAGATTCTAATGGACCGTATTAACTCAAGGAGCACATCACTGGCTAAATGAAAACCTCTCTGGAAGGAAATTGAGATTTGAAAGCTTGATATTCAAGTTTCAAGGGAGAAAACATGTGAATGTTACCTCTGAGCTGTAGGGACGCCTATCATTATCAGGCTGTTTGCTCCTCTGCACTTGCAGCCTCTCTAGGAATACCCTGGGAAGCTTGGAGCACGCAAAAACATATTAGCATTGGAAAAGAGGGTTTGCTTGGTTTTGTGTTTGCCACATGGTATGAAAAATAAACAGTACATAAAAGCTTTTGACTCTTGAATAAGGACCCTATGAATCAGAAGGGAAGAGCCAAGCTCCTGGAAAACATGCCATTTTCCATTCTTGCATAAAAAAAACCTAATTGCAAAGGTCTACCTCACAGTTCTGAAGAAGCCTCTTTGCTACTCAGGAAAATTTGATTAAGAAAAATTTTACATGTAGCATCAGTAAGTGTATTTTAAAGGTCTGAAGAAATCATTACTTTTTTCTTCTTTCACTAGAGAGAAATTGTGTACTACTTCTGGAAAGCAGGTATAGTACTTGTTTGATGTCACAATAGAAGGCCCAAAGGATGTTTTGCCTTGTGTCTTTTGAGCAAGACACGGCACTGGTAATAGCTTTACAGAAGTGAAATGAGCTCTTGATATTTTGGCTAGATATGTTTATTTTTCCTCAGTCTGATAAATAAGAGAGGGTTCTCTGGGGTTCTCTAACGTCCCTCTGTACATCGCAGTGATTAATGGAACAGAGGCAAAATCTCTATGCAAATAAACAGGCATTTCTTAAACTGACCCAGCTAAAAGCTAGATTAGCATTTTCCCATTCTCCCATTCACTGATACATAACTTCAGTGTGGACAGATGTTTGGGATGCTCTGCCATCAAGGATCCAGCAAACATATTTGGTGCTTACATATGGTTTCTTTGCTGCCCAAACTTATGCCCATGTGTTCAGATGGCACTCCGTTGGTCAGACTCTTCAGACTATTTCATTTGGGGGAGGCAGCAAGCAAGTACAAGTGTGGATGGTCAGACTGCTCACTCCTAAAGAAACACTCTCTGCCACACTAGGTCCCTCTTTTGGAATTGTGGTCTCACATTCAGTGCTTTGAGCAACTTTACACTTAGCTTTGTTCACTGACAACTGAGGACAAAAAAAGGCTGAGAAAAAGAAGATACAAAACTACTTTGTCTTTCAGAATGATGGGTGACAACTCTTTCTATACTTGGCAAACCACAGATGCCAGAGGAAAGGTAAAGATACTTCAAAGATGCTCAAATGCCTGAAGGTACTTTTCGCGTGGGCAAGAGTAATGCTTAAAATGGTACTAGGGAAAACACTACCATGAAAGATGAGGCAATGAAGAGTGTAGCATCTCTACATTATTGCATTTTAATCACAAAGAGTTCATATGGATTTTAAAATGCGAAACAAACCCTTTTACAGATCTTTCATATAAAGAATAATAATATAATCTAACATATGCACAGATTGGTGCAGCAGAAAAATCTGA
>VZTO01005542.1:21636-42470 GCA_013400615.1 Syrrhaptes paradoxus | reverse complement strand
TTTTTTTTTAAATAGGTTTTATTTTTTGGAGGGTTACTTTTTTTTTTTTTTTAAGTATACATAGATGGACTAAATTCCAACATTTATCTTCCTTTTTTTCAGAATGCTCTTACAGTGTCACTTCAGTTTTCTTCTTCAGTTTGTAAGTTTTGTTCTGATTCAGAGTGTGCCACCATAGTGTGGAGTTATCGTTTGTAAGATGGTTAAACAAGTTGCAGAAATAAGACAAAAGGACAGTAAAATAGACTGGGGAGAAGTGGGGAGTAAAATGGGTAGCTACTGTGTGCTCAGTACCTGGGGATATATTCAAAATGTTTGTATTACTAAGGCATGAACGTATGACTGTCCCAAGTTTTGTTCCTAGATGTGAGGGGTTGCAGCAAAATGAAGAAGACCGCTATCTGGATGAGATCTTGGACATACTGACTTGCCTTACAACCTGTGGAAAAACTGAGCTGAAAGTTTCTGGCAACATTGTACATCCCCAATTACCACACTTTGATTTTGAACGGACACGGTCTTCTGGTACAGTATATATATATGTGACTATATAGGTAGGTCATAGAAAAATGAAGCTCTATTCGTTACATGTCTTAAGATGGAGGAAGGAGTATGAGATGGTATCTTCTGATCTATGTGCTTAATGCTGCAGGAGCCTGAGTGCTACCTACATCAGACTGAACTGACTGTGTCAGCTGTAGGGTCTGGTCCAAAGTTGAGAACATGCCTCCCAATCACATTTCTCATGTCCGTGACTTGTATCTCCACTCTCAGACATGTTTTAATGTCATAGTTATGGTGCTTGCAGTCTTAAAGAGCACTGATGTAAAAATAATCTCACCTGGTTTTGTCCCACAGGAATGACAGTGAAAAATCTCCAGGCTTTTCAGGTGTTGCAGTCCATTTTCCAGAAAAGTAATGATCAGCACCTGTGTGGAAGAATCTTGGCAGCAATTGGTACCATATGGGCCTGGGACACAGTGAACTTCTTTCTTCTAGAATGGACGCTACAACCGATCAGCCAGTTCACTGACATAATCCATTTAAAACCACACCCAATCCAAGTCCAGTTCTTCAGACTTGTGGAGTCCATAGTGCTAGACCTGTCCTATGTACCCCATGAAATTTTGAAGAAGATTCAGTATTTGATAAAGGAAAACATAGTGCCATTCTGCACCTTAACAGCTCTCCAGTGCCTTCTGAGCATGACCAAGAAGGACCTGTTATTCAGCGATATATTCCGTGACTCTGGGCTCTTAGGCCTACTGCTGGCACTTTTGAGGAAACAAGCCAAGATCCTGAGGAAGTCAGGTACAATTTAGTGTCATTGACAGTCATGACTGTTAAAGTTGGCAGATCCACGGGAATGAATAAATCTCTTTCTGCAGTAAATTTATAAATTTTATATACTGAGTAGCTAGATTTTGCCTGCAAGCCAACTGGCCTAAGTTCATGACATATCAAACTGGATTCTCTCTTAAATCTTAGCTGTTTATAGTTCTGTTCAGTAGCCTAAACAGATCTGGGCTATTCTTCACCAGCGTCTGGTGAATCACTCTGGAGGGTACTGTTTAGCCCACACTTTTAAACGCATCTTAATTTGGGGTTCTCTAGGGTGCCAGCTTGAGAGTAGAGGAAGAAAGAGTTTTCCACAGTGCTTAGTTGCTCGGAAAATAACAATCATGAGGACTGATTATGGAAAGCAGTTTCTTGAATTTTGGCCATATATTACTTGCAATTACTACCACCCATTGTTATCTGATATACTTATCTCCTATTATGAACATAGGAAGTTAATAGTCCTGGTGAGGTAACTGTGGGGTACAGCTGACTGAAGGAACTTTTTAAAGCAAGCAAAATGCATGATAACATTTTCTGTGCTGTAGGTATTTGGAAATGCCTTTAAATTTCAGTGCAATAGTTGTTCAGCGAAGGAGGAGGGACCCAAAATACTAGCTATAACTTCTGATGCAGCAAGCACAATTGAATTATTTGTACACATTGATTCCAAGCAACAGAAGGAATATGAATTGCAACAAAAGTTCCAGACTACAGACACTAATTATCTGCAAGGATGCTTAGATTTGCATTCTTGCTATCAGAGAACTAGAATTTTGTACAAGAGTACTTAGATAAGAATTGTTAAGATGAATATCAAATCCAAGCTCTGGTTATGAGCTGGTACGTAGGTGCATAAAGCTTCTATCTTTGCATTAATTTCACTGCTTTAGATCACCTAGTGATCTAAATGTTGTAGAATGAGTGATTGAATGGATATGTAATTTGTAAATTTAGACATGGGAATAAAGAGGGACAGACAGAAAGACATTGTGTAAAGTGATCACACTTTCCCTTGTTTGGTGTCCAGAAATTTAGCCTGCAAACTTCAAGACTTTTAGATGTAAAAACTAACTTGCTTTACACTGTCTGATCCTGGAAATGTTTGCCTTTGAACATTCAGGGGGCTTCTGCTCTTCAGTTTTAGTTTAGATGTTTAAGTACTCCCTCTTGCTATAGTATTGTACCACTTCATAGCTCCCAATCTGTAATCTTTTATTTGGATGTGTTCCCACCAGGGATGACTAAACAGGTAACTCTACATCAGTTGGGAGGTGGAAACACCACTGTTACCTGTATTGCTTATGCAGGAGATCTGGGCTGTAGAGTATAGAATCAGATCTATCAGACCTGAGTTTCTCAATCACAGTCTAGACTCTGATGACTAGACAATGCCCTGTCTGTATTTTATTGCTCATTTTAGGGTTCAAGTAGCCTGTAAATAATATTTAAGAGAAAACCAGAATTTCCTGGATAACTGAGTTTCCTTTTTTGTTTGATATATTTTAGCCACAGTTAACCATGTCTTCTTAAAAATTGTATTGCGACTTTTAATACACTGACAGCTGGAACCCATCTGCCTGGTGTGGAAGAAGGCACTGAGAAGGAATTAAATGCTGTGATGCTGAAGATGGTGGCTGCCCTTACAGTGGGGTCTGTGAGGAACACTGGTAAGAAGTGACATATGACCGCATTACCTTTGTGATATTTGTTGGTAAGTGGCCATGATGCCTCTGAAGGAGCACCAACAAATTTTCCAACTTTTATGCTTCAGTGAGAAGTGGAGGACGAAAGCTAGAAGTGTCGGAATAACAGTGTTACACCAGGAAGAAATGTGGCAAAGACATTCTTATCCTGCATAATGAGCCTTTTCCCAGTAATTGCCCTGCTTCCCTCATCCATGTGGATACTCCTGAATTGTTCACATAGAAAACACAAATTTACTGTGTGGAAAACAAAACTGTGTGTGAGTTTTGTGTATTGTTTGTTCATCCAGATTTTCTTCCATAGTGTCTTGATGGAATGAGATGCATGCTGAGTAGCACTCATACATTTAGTATTGACATATCTAAGAGGTGTCACAGAATCACAGAATCACAGAATGTTAGAGATTGGAAGGGACCTTGAAAGATCATCTAGTGCAATCCCCCTGCTGGAGCAGGAACACCTAGATTATGTTTGGGGAATCTTGTGGAACATAGTAATACAGAAGTGAACTCTTCTGAATATTGGAATCCACTCAATTCACTTTTGAATCCTAGAATCATCATGTTTGCAGCATCTTACACAGTGCAAAAATATTGTCAAGAACTGTCAAACAGTACCCTTAATAAAGAGATGTTTAAGCTGAAAACTGATAAGGCATATTTTCATTTTCATTCATTATAGTATTGGGAAACTGTCTTTGGTGATTAGAAACTATAGTCATCCAGTCATTTTATCCCTAGTTGTTCTTGGGTTGTTCAGTTTGTGTTGTCCTTAGCTTAACCAGCTCTTCTCCTTGCCTCTCTTGCTATATTTGCAGAAATGTGGCACTTCACACCAACACAGAAAATCTGCCTGTTAAAACTACAAGTGAAGGATAGTTTAAGTAACAAATGATACTGTATTTTTCCCCAGTTATTCTGAAGGACTACGGAATGGTGCCATATATCAAGATATTTTTGGATGATGAGTGCTACAGGAGTGCTACTCTCTGCATCTTGGAGCAGCTATCAGTTATCAACTATGAAGAATATATGAGCATTATTATTGGGGCCCTCTGTTCTTCTACTCAGGGGGAACTGCATCTGAAACTAGATCTGCTAAAGGTAGTTAATGTAGCTTCCCACTTGGTTGTTGGTTTCTTGGAAACTGCTTGGCTTGTGGCAAATTGCTCTTACTCTCACCCCTAGCACTGTGTTTTTTCCAAGAAGGTAAATGCAGAAGAAAAAGACCCATGAGCCAGTTTTTGATTCTGGTAAATTTGGCACTTTTATTTTTACCAATGTTTGTATCAGATTGTGAAGTGTTTTGGAGACTGAAATAATAAGGCAAGATGCAGAAATGGAAATGGCAAAGGGCACAGCTGTATGAGCGGGTCTATGTAATGTGACAGAGAAGGGAGAAGCAAATGTAAATGGAAGTGGAGGAGATGTGCAGGGGAGGATGTGAGAACAGGAAAAAGAGTAAGACTGAAAGGGGCAGGATAGCCATGAGCTGAACAGCTTGATTCTGATAAATTTCCAACATTGAAATTGCATCCTTAATTTTGTTACCGCTCACATACACCAGCGTAATGGGAAAAGACACGTGAGATGATGGACAGGAGCAGTCCTGTGAATGTTTGGAGAAATAAATTGTTACTGTTCATGGCCTCTATTGTGTTTATAGAGGGTCTGATCCATAGGCAATGAAGCAGGGGAAAGAATCAGTATGTTTTATTTGGTTTAGATCATAGGCATCACATTGAAAAGCAGCAGTGTTGTAAGCACTGATGTAAACTTTCATTCTACCTTCTCTATTGTGAACTGAATTCACCTTTCAGCATAATATAGCATGTGCTTCTGTGATAAAAGAACCGTATTACTTTAAGAAACCAAAAATGTGACAAAGTTTATAGCTTTGATTAGAAACAGTAAACTTTAACAATAGTTGTGAAAAAGTTGAGTATGGTGTCCAAACTAATATGAAAATAAATGCAGCTTCAGTGTCTAATTTTGACAAATGATAACTATATTAAAATATAATGTAACCAAGTGAATTTATTATCTACATCTGCTGGGACTGTGATTGTGTTACACTCAAATTCAGATTGATTTGCTAATATATATTTAGCTGTTAAAGCCTGAGCCCAAATGCAATTAGCACTGCTGTATTCCAGCGTGGCACATGAACAATTATGAGGAATAACAAATAATGGAATGTGAAATAAATTCTGTTAACGTTAACTGAGTTATGGGTTTTCTAGCAGACATCAGTTTTATAGATTCAAGACAGAGCAATACTAACTCATAGGCTATTAAATTCTAACTGAGTTAGAGCTGGAGGAAATGTGGTTACTGTTGACCTTCTCTGAAATGTGTTAAAGCCATCCTGATAACTTCAGCTCTGAGTTATTCAATTTACTCCCTGTTCAGAAGTCTCTGCCTGGTTTGATACATTATCATACAAAATTGAATGACAGTAATAAGAGTTCCCCCTCCCCCTCCAGTTCTGGCAACCCTTTCTCACTGTTGTAGATCCTGTTAAAGGGAGATATATTTACTTTAGAAACTGTTCCTTTTCAGCAAGTTGTGAAGTGAACATCTTTTATTGGATATCTGTTGGGAAACTTTGTATGTAAAATTATCCCTTTCCAATGTGAAAAGGTGCAGCGTCAAACTTGAAGGGTCCCTGGTGCCTGAAAGAGGATGTTTACAAAATTAGTTGTGCAACATCCCAAAAACCTGGGATGGATTACATTCAAGTACAGTAAACTGTTCCCTTGCAATCTCTTTTTTTTCCCCACTAGTTCTGTTTTCCTTGCTACGACCCTTAATAACTTTTCTAGATTTGTTTTAAAATGCCAAGCCCATAGCATTCAAAGTTTACAAGTCATATAGGCTGGTTTTTATGCATGGTTAATATTGTCAAGTGGCATTCACTTATAACCTGCTTTAAGTCCATTGAAGTTAGAGAAAATCTAATGACTTTGTTATCTTGGGATTTGACTCTTCATGGCTTTTTTCCTCCAAAGTGTTGTGCAAGCTTTAAAAATACCTCTGCCAAGAAAGGAAATTATTATTGCCTTTTTTAATGAGGAGCCTGCTGCTTGCAGTATTCTTTGGAACATCCTGTGTTGCTGCTTTTTCAGAAAAGGTCTGCTCAGTCATATGAGCAAAAGTCTAGTGTGGCTCCTCATGGGTATTCAGGGCTGTAGGAAGGCTTGCCTATAGAGAGATACACCACCTCAGTTTTCGCATGAGGTTATTTACAATCACATCTCTGCTTTCATTTATTTAAGGCAAAAGCAGATTTCCTGAGTCTGAGATGGCTGTTGAAAGAATAGCCAAAGGTCTGAAATGGTACCTCTGGCCAAACTGGCTAGCATATATAATGCAGGAAATTTGATTTATTTGCATACTCCTGTGAGCTCTGTTTCCTACCTGTCAGGCTGACTCCATGGGTTGCTCCTGAGGGTGCATTCAAATCTTGGTTGTTTGAATCATTGGGTATATGGGGGAAGGGAGGAGGAGAAAAGTGCAGTGTTGACTTTGACCAACTTTTTTTTCTGTAAGGAGTGAAATTAGTTAAATAATTTTGGTACAAACTTGGAATTTTATAATATTCTAAAGCTGCTTTGTCCCTTGGTTTAAGTACTTCTTTTGTATCCTTTCTTCCCAATGTTTGTAGTCACTCCTGAGGGTACTGGAGAGTCCCAAGAGCCATTCAGCTTTCAGAACCTGCAGTGGATTCAATGGACTCCTGTCCCTTCTTTCAGACATGGAAGGTGCATTGCAGGACCCTCCATCTGGGCTGTGGGCAGCAGTTGGACAGAACTGCATATTGGAGCTTGTTTTCTACACGCTTCAGGGGATAACAGCAGCCCTGCACCTGGACCCTGTCAACAGCAACTTCTTCCAGAAGAATGGTCTCTTTGAAAAGATGGCAGAGGACCTTGGATCACTTGGATGCTTCTGGACAAAAGAGGAATGGCAAATCCCTCTGAGCCTTAAGAAGACAAGGACTTTTGCAGAATTCTTGGATGGGGCTTTATGTTCTTCAGAACCTTTCCCAATGTGGCTAAAGAACTGCATAAAGATTCTGAATTTTCTTGATCACATGATCAAAGGAACCCTCCATCTGGAGAGCTACTTCAAGGAGAGAAAGCCAGAGATGAGAGAAGCATTCAGAGATGATCAGGAGGGACCCCAGGCTCCAGAAGAGCACCCTGTTGCTTTCAACAGACCAAGCAACAAATTACCTGCGTCTGCCTATAGGCTATGGGGAGACCCCGAAGAGAAGTGAGTATTTGCTACAGGAAATATAATAGTAAGACTGTTGTTTGCATTTTAGATGGTAGTAAATTGAGATGAGGTGTGACATAACCTCCCTAGAACAAGCAAATTAGTGCTGCAGTCCCAACTTCCAGGCTTCCAGATGGCAGAAATCACCTCTTTTTGTAACATGAATGATGGTAAACTTTGGGGCATAAGTATTCAGTGGAGCAGTGGGACACACAGCCCTGAGAGTTGCTGAATTTGTGCTGAAGGTTCTGACGCATGCAATGTAGGAGCAGGACTGGGCTCTAAGGAAAGGGTTGCTGGGACTTGAAGCTTGCATTTAGTCTCTGCTTGAATCTGCCCCAATCAATTCTGACTTTTTCAATTATGTGGAAAGCTGTTTCCAGTCACCTGATACATTAAAAATAAAAACAATTGTAAGTTATCTTAAGTGCTTCCCCATATATATGTGTCCAGGCACATGTGTGTGGACACACACACTCACACTCATTTACTCATACAGCTGAAATAGAGAAAATTGGAAAAGGAATAGTAATGCTGCCTGCCTCATATAATGAAGGATTATGTAAAAATATGTATCCTTTGCGGGAAGGAAAGACTACACCAGAAATCAATGTACCTGTCACCTGTGAATCAGTTCTGAATAATTTGCATTTTGTAACTTGTGAGATTTTTTGCCCCCTCATTTATCTGTAGCTTTATCTTGGATCTCCATCCTTTTCTCAAAAAATTTTCTGGTTGGAGTTATGCTTAAAAAGGCTAATTTTATTACTGTGAGATTTCTTCAGCCTTTGTTGTAGGTTATTCCACAGTCACCTGCCAGGTTTAGAGACTAAGTCACTAGGTCTGCCACTCATACCTAGCAGTCACTGAAGTCAGCAGAACTTTTGTTCCCAGAGTAAGTATTTCTGGTCATACTTCTGCTTGTTTGAAGTAACTAGAAAAACCTTCAATAGCTGCCTTTGTTACTTGTGCATCTGATTTTAATCATGGAGATGTTTGCTCCCTATTACTACTCTTGGAATTACATTGTAAGCTTCTGTTTAGATACTCAGTGCTGGGGAGAGGACTTGGTGGCTCAGGAGGAATGAAAACTCTTTTCAAAGTAGATCTTCCTCACCCCATTTGGGAGAATGTGGGTTAACATTCGAAGAGGCTATAGATGATGGTGGGCATTGTGAGAAGTCCATAGCCTGTAGCTTAAGTGTGTATATAAGGGAGGCTCAAATAAAATAAGGGAGAGCAAGTAGATCAGTGGTGATGCTGGGAAGGGTATGGCTCTGTCTTCTCAAGTTAGTAGATCTGAAACATAAAGCAAGGCATCCTAAGTCCTTCTGTTGTTTTGCCTGCTGAGCTGTGAGGCTGTGCAGTAACTCCACTTGTGCAGAAATTAATAATGTGAATTGGGATCTACTCAGTTCACAGTGTCTGGTTTGGGACAGTTCGGCTTTGGTTCTGGGATGTGAAGGCACAAAAGGAAACTGGATTAACTAGAGGTGGCTGGAGAGTGTCCAGGAGAATTGTATGCGAACACAGCAGAGGAACATTTACTGGCAAGCTGTCAATCTTCAGGCCACACAGCCTGTATCCTTTTCCAGAGATCCTGCAAGCTTGTGGTTCTTCTGACGCAGCTTCCTCTTAGCTGTACTTCACACTCACACTTCCCTTCTGAAGAAGGTTTCAGCCTGAGGCTATGCAGCTTGAAAGGAGGAACTTGATTGCGAGTCCATGTAGGTGGTCTGTGGTGCCCCGTCTGGCAGTACGTATTTAACATCCCTGAAGATGGGGAAAGGAGGTGATCTCTGTGGGAGCCTGTGACTGTGAGACAGGAACATAAGTGTTTTAGTGGGATAATATTCTAGCTCCTTACACTGTCCTGTGGTCAATGATGCTGTAAGCTGCTGGGCCACAGGGGAATCGACCCTTTCATTCCCATCTGAAAAACAGCCCTCGGTGTTCCTGCTCCTGCATTAATGTTTGAAGTGCCATCTGTGACAGATGGGGTCTCTTTTTGCTTTTGGTCCTGGTGATTAGAGATAGCTTGCTGCAAGCTGTGTTAACTGAGGCTGATCTCTCTTTGGGAGGGAAGCCCCTCTTCATGCCCACCCTAGCAGAATGGCTGCTGCAGCTGCTGTTACCACAGACTCACTGTGCTTATGGCTCTTCAGGTTCTTTGTGGCATCTTATTTTGTCCCCAAACCCTTGTATTTGTCATTTTTAAGTAGCAGCCAGTACAGAGCAGATTTGAGATTCACAACATGATACTGGTGGGGCAGATGAGGTGGAATCATGGGGCTGACCGGATAGTCCTAAGGCAGGAGTGCGAGAGATGGGATATTTGCAGGACTAAGGAAGCTGGTACGTGGATACAGCTTGATACAGCTTCTGTACTTATAAGACAAGCCAGAAAATAGGGTCTTCTTGGAAAAACACAGAGAAGGCTGGAGATAAGACTTATATAATGTTCTTAGCAGGGGGAGCAAGTGTCCAGTGCTGACAGGGAAGCTGAGATGTAGTTCAATGCTGATCAGGTACTCTGCATTTTCCTTATTTGTTCTTCCTTCTTAACAGTCCTGGAAAGTGCTAAACCTGCCAGGCAGTGCTCAGAGATAAGAAAACTCCTTACAGTTATGGCAACATCTTAACCATTTCATGATTTTATTTATTTTTTAAAGGATCACTTAATTGTCTTCTGATATTCACATTTTGTTAGCTCACATTTTACCTTTACTATACATCACATAGTTACAAAAAAAATTCTCTATATGAAAGAAAAATTTTGAGGCTTGTAGGTAGCCATATTTCTTCAGTGCTCAAGTCTTTAGGAAGGCTGCTGTGTGTTAGGAGAACTGGACACACTGCCTGGCAATGTGTTTTTACAGTGCTAGAGATTAAAGTTTGAACTGAATTTAAGGTTTGTGAAGTTGGTCCTTGAGTACAGTGTCTTAGGCTAAAAATTAACTTCTTCTGGGGAGCACAGCCACAGCAGGAAAACAGACATTTCAATCCTGTTGGTACTAGTGGACCTGGATTTCTCTCTTTAAAAGTGGTGAGGTTTTTTGAGGGGAGATGGGAGGATGGCTATTTTCAATGTGTAATTTTTCTTGTCTGGCATTTGAAAACTCATCTGCGTTTGTATCAAGTGCATATGTTTTCACACTGGAGCCATTGCTGCCGTAAATGTTTATACCAGATCTGATTTTAATTCATTGCACAGAAAATATTGCAAATTAGTAGTTTCTTAGAAAGTTCTTTCTTGAGGGTGCAATAAGAATGATTTGTCACTGTGTGGCAGTGTGCTACACGTTACTCGCTGCTCTGATGTATCAGGTGAGCCTTTTGGGAAGCAGCTAATGTTGGTTACAGCCTTTTAACCATCCTTTAGGTCCTTTATAAAAGCTTTTTTTATGCTCACTCTTTTACTTGTACCCTTTGCTTTATGCAGTCCATAAAGCATATCGTGCTTTATTTTTTCAGTCTAATTATGGCTGTTAGATGTTGCCTTTTCTCATGAGATCTATTTGGGACAGATGTTTCTGACAGTGCACATCACAATTCCAGTTCAGTGGTGCACCCAGAAATGCTGACTGTACTCTGAACATGACAAGCCTGAACTAGAGTCACTGCTGTGCTGTGGCTTTGTCTTTGAGATATATCTGACCTTTAGCATACATCATGCATAAGCAGATCTTCTCTGTCGTAACTGATGCATCAGTTCCTCCCTGTGTCTGAATGTACAAAGGTGATACAAAACGTTGCAGAAATGAAAACTGGTGGGGAAGCACAGATATTTAACTTTCTCTTACTAGTTTAGAGAGATTCAGGCTTTGGAAGGGAAGGGTGACTTACTGATTTCATCAAGACTGTCTTATCTTTGCTTATTGCAGTTATGTTGTACTAAAGTTATTGTCTGTCCAAAGTTACAAACTGCTTGAAAATAGAAAATATAACACTACTTCTGGGCTGATGCATCAGAGAGATCCCTCTGGTTGTCTGTTCTCCATGCTGCATGTCTTTGAATATGCAGGTCCCTGAGATGTGAGCTCATGAGCAGGTTATATCTTGTCTTTGTTACTCTAAGGAGGTTTCCAGCTATTTCAGGTCATCTGTGTTGTTTACTTAGTTTCAAATGCTGAACCTAGTTATTGCTAGAAGGATTTAATACTGTACTCTGCTGAAACACTGTTGGACCCTCTTTGCTGTTGATAATTATGATAAGTCTTACGCATCTTTTTCCCATAGGTGGGAAACGGGAGGCTGTGCCATCGTACATCCAGGTGCTGTCTGTGTTATGGTGAGGTTGCTGCCAAAGCTGTACAAAGAGGGGCACTCTCAGGTGAGTCTGAACATATCAAAGTGCCATCTAAACAGTATCCGCTACTTTTGTGTGGCATCATTTCTAAGAGTCGTTTACTCTTTGCAGATGTGGAAGTACTAGAATTTACCTAGAACACTGTCAGGAGGAACAGTGCAAATTTAACTGAGTCAACAGATAGATGAACAGCATTCCTGTCAGTGCAGGAAAGACATGGACCTGTTGGAGTGAGTTCAGAGGGCCACAGAGATGGTCAGAGGGCTGGAGCACCTCCCCTATGAGGACAGGCTGAGAGAGTTGAGGTTGTTCAGCCTGGAGAAGAGAAGGCTCTGGGAGGAACTTACAGCAGCCTTCATATGGGGGCCTACAGGAGAGATGGGGAGGCACTCTTTAACAGAGAGGGTAGTGACAGGACAAGGGGTAATGGTTTTAAGCTGAAGGAGGGTATATTATGTTAGATGTTAGGAAGACATTTTTCACTGTGAGGGTGGTGAGACACCGGAACAGGTTGCCCAGGGAGGTTGTGGATGCCCCATCCCTGGAGGTGTTCAAGGCCAGGCTGGATGAGGCTTTGAGCAACCTGGTCTAGGGAGGGTGTCCCTACCCATGGCAGGGGGGTTCGAACTTGATGATCTTTGAGGTCCCTTCCAACCCAAGCTGTTCTATGATTCTGTGAAAGGCTCTTGTCTGACAGTTTGACTAAGCATTTCTATATCTCTCTGATGCAGTGCATGGGTCTTGATACCAGAATACTTACTGCAAAGGCTTACTCTAGAAGCCCCTTTAAAATTGTTTAAAATGTTGCTAATGGACCTAGCAACCAGAACAATCTGGCTCTTTAGGCCTAATAGTCCATAAACTTTCAATGCAGCTTAGAATCTGCTTTCCTTTGTCAAAACTTCTGTACACATGCCCACTCTGAACAAGTATATTGCCTATATTGTATCTACTATCTGGTCTAAAATACTTGAATACGGTCAAAGTACATACGGAAATAAAACCAGATTGTTCATCCAGGGCTATGAAAGGTGGGAGTGCAAATAATTGCTGGCACATCACAACTTTGTGAAGGGGAACCAAGCCAGCAGCTATTGAAATTTTGTTAATTACAGTAATTAATTTCTGAAAAGCAAGTTTAATGTTTAATTGGATGAGAGAGAGTATCGTCAAGAAACTATCGGAGTTGGCTGTACTGCTGAGCTGTATGAGAGAGAAAGTCTCTCAAACCCTCAGTAGATGGCAGTGTTCTTAAAAATATGAAGGGCTAGAGCACAAATTCACAGAATCACAGAATCACAGAATCACAGAATGTTAGGGATTGGAAGGGACCTTGAAAGATCATCTAGTCCAATCCCCCTGCCGGAGCAGGAACACCTAAATCAGATCGCACAGGAACGCATCCAGGTGGGTTTTGAATGTCTCCAGAGAAGGAGACTCCACAACCTCTCTGGGCAGCCTGTTCCAGTGCTCTGTCACCCTCACTGTAAAGAAATTTTTTCTCATGTTCAAGTGGAACCTCCTGTGTTCCAGCTTGAACCCATTGCCCCTTGTCCTATCACAGGATGTCACAGAGAAGAGCCTGGCTCCATCCTCCTGACACTCACCCTTCATATATTTATAAACATTAATTAGGTCACCCCTCAGTCTCCTCTTTTCCAAGCTAAAGAGACCCAGCTCCCTCAGCCTTTCCTCATAAGGGAGGTGCTCCATTCCCTTAATCATCTTTGTGGCTCTGCGCTGGACTCTCTCCAGCAGTTCCCTGTCCTTCTTGAACTGAGGGGCCCAGAACTGGACACAATATTCCAGATGCGGTCTCACCAAATTCCAGTAGTTTCAGTTACGTACTTGAGTGCGTTCATCTTTCCTTGCTTTCTTACTCCTTTTTTTTACTGATAGTGTTTGTTTAGGATTGCTGTTGTGAATAGGATTGCCTCAGGTAAAATGGGACCACTGTTATGCCGGGTCCTGAGTCAGACTCCAGCTAGGAGTTAACACTTGTCCTGAAGAGTTTTTCATCAAATGACCCACAAAAAGGATAGAGGAAAACCAGATTTTTTCTGGCTAATTCTATTTCAAAGTGTGTGAGAGAATGAGTGGAACCTCATGTCCCATGGCTTGGGCAGCTCACTGATGCTGCCAGGTAGTGACATGAAAGGCTAGACTTTAGTACCTTTAATCATAACATATATCACTGCATGAACCCTTGTGCTACTTGGAGCATGTGAGTCAGGCAAGATCTGATGCAAAAGGTAAAACCTCGATGGCTAGTGAAGGAGAGCTAATTGTTAGAAGGAAAATAGCTGAAGTAATTTCCCTTTGAACAGGTATATTCTGTCCCAAACAGGGTATTATTCTTTCTTTTAGTGCAAAACTGTTTGACAGCTATATGAGAGATGAAATAATTTGTGTGGATGGAGCTTTTTTACTGCAGACTTTCATTCAGAAATCTGAAGGGACTTGTTCTGAGTTTAAGACTGAGGCAAATAGTACATTTTTTTAGGAGCGATGTGAAGAACAGACATTAACTCATCTCTTCCTGCTTGTTTTAGCACTGTGATAGATATTTTACACCCAGGTGTTTAGGAGTAATCTGGAAAAATCTTTGGAATCCATTCAGGTCATGTGCAAATCCTTTGCTTTCACAGAAAGCACTGCTTTTACAGAAACATTAATGGAATTCAATACAATTAATGTACTTTGATTCTGACCCTCAGAGTTGATATCCATTTCCTGCCAAATTTGCTGCTTCTCAGTGACCTTTGTCAGACCCAAGCAGTGATGGACTGAAGCAATGTTGAGCCTGTCAGCATAAAAAAAATGGTAGCAGACAGTAAAATGAGTGGTATTGCACTTCAGCCGTATCTTCTGACTGCCTAGAATGACAATTAAAAGCTAAGGAGAATGGATGTGTGGTTGTATATTACCACCATTCCTAGGTATGATTAAAAATAATGTGAATGTTGTATGGGTATGAAAATTTGCTTAAAAGCCTTAAAACCTCCCTAGAGACAGTCCTTGAGTTAGTAAACGGTATTTAGAGGATATTGCTTATGTTCATGCCTAGGATTGTTACTAAGCTGGTTCCCATCAAACTGCATACAGTTTGACTAAATACACGGTGGATTTTCCTTTTATTAATACGGTGCCTGTTCAGTGATAAAGATAGCATTGTCATGTGTTTCAAAAACTGAGGACAAGTGAGACAGGTTAAAATCCACTTTAGTTATGTTGTTCAGGATATTCACAATTTCCCCTCAGGCATATCTCAGCCTTCTCTGCATTTTTGGAACTGTGGCTTTTAAGGCTCCAGAGTGTCATACCAGAGCTCTTCTGTAATGTCAGATAAGATCTCCTAGATCTGACAAGGCTGGGTAAGGGAAAGAAAAGAACTTTTGAGTAGAGAATTGAAGCATGATTCAGTTCTGTGTCATCATCCTGGCAGGTTTATTTTGAGGACAGATAAAAAATCCTCACATGATTCATTATATAAATTATCTCTACTTTTGTTAAATAATATTTTTGCTTCCACAGCTGGACTTGTCCTCTCTATTTTTATCCATGTCTCCCCTATTATGAATTGCTGTTATATTCACCATTGTAAAACTAAAACGTTGTCCATCGATAAGGACTGCGCCTTTTTAAATGACCTGTTTTTTTATCCCTGTTTTAAATTTAGCCTGAACTTTTTCTTGCTGCAAATGTTATAACACTTTCCAAGTATTTGTACTTCTTAACAACATAAAGTCTTTCTAAACTGAGAAGATCTCTGACATAGATATGGCCCACAGAAAACTGTGTGGCATTTGAAATTTGTCTGCCTTCAGATGTATACTCATATCACTGCTCATGTAACTGTTATTATCGCAGTGAATTCCTAAATTACTGCACTGCGTTATCTGCACAAGGAAATTATTTGGGTGTTTGTCCAGAGATTTGTTCCCCTTTGTATTGTGCAGCCAAGGCTTTGGGAGAAAGGAAAGGAGACTGGACAAGAATTCTGGTAGGAGGAAGGAGACTATAGACAACCTGAGAGTGAGTCCTCTAGGATGGGCTGCTAGCTGAAGCTTGGCTCTTTCCCCTGAGCACTTTCATGCAGGCTTTGCTCTAGCCTTGTTTCCTGGGGGATTTTTCTTTGCTGAGCCTGTTCTGATTACAGCACAACTTTTTTCTTTTTTTAAAAAAAGAAAATGCACAGCCTGTCTGCATGTTCTTTTCCGAGGTTATTTTTGGCCTTTTAGTAAGAAGTTTGCTTGTTCATTGATCAACCAACTTCTGAAGCTTTCACTGTTTATACAGACAAAGCAATTTTCCTCCTGTGCTTCCAACCCCACAGCCTGCCCTTTTATTTGTCCTGTTTCTCTTGCTATTCACTTTCTCTTTAAAAAGGAGTCGGTTTCTCTGAAGTTGCACTAAAATCTTGGTAATGTACCCTGGATTAAAGAGATAGGAACTCTGCCAAAAATCCCTGGCTAACTGTAATGAAGATAATTTTCTACTTTGTCTTGTTTTTCATGCAGTTATATCATTTATAGGGAGCACACAGAGACAGCTTTGTCTTCCTCTCAGGTGTCTGATGAACATCATAATACAGCACTGCACAGTAACTTAGAAAAATGAGAAGGAGACACTGCAGTCAGCTAATACTATGGGGAAAAAAAAATACTGCAGCTAAGTTTAATTTGATGAGCAATAGTTCTGTCAGACTACCAGAACCAACAAAAATATTCTTAACATTACAAAGAAATTTTGTTGCCTGGCTTCAAAGGGTCAAGGCTTGCTATTGTATTTTCTCTAGAAGGCAATAGTATTCATATGAGGAAAACTCTAGCTTCTGTCACATACGAGCTGTATGAAGGGGAAATGTGAAAAGCCTGATGATATAATTGATGTGAAGCATTTAAGTAGGCCCTATCTAGTTCATATTTTTGGAAAAGTAGCAGTTCAGTTCGTGCAGTTCACAGTGCTTTTTCTCCTATCTACTTGCAAGGAGTGCATGAACAGAAGTTACCCTGTAACTTTGTAAAGCCAGATATACATACTGTCAGCAAAGCAGATTTTGCTTGGTAAGGTCAGTGGGTGAGAGTTAATCACCAAAATGTTGTGATAGAATGGGGATGTGCTTGCAGCTGAGAACTGTGCTTCAGGAATTTGAGCTGAGATAAATTTATGAATTATTTACTTTTCTATAACATTTTAAGGAAAAAAATTACAGAGACAATTTTCAGAAGTGACTCAAACTCTCTACAGACAGTGGGTTTTAAGCTGATGGATGTCTCCCTTTTACTTTTGAAAGCACAGTTTGAGATCTTGGGTCACCTGGAACTTTGAAAGTGCTATGTTCTATGCCTTGGCTTCTTCATTAGTAAAACTGAATCTCTTCGTTATGTTAGGAAGTTGATTCTAGTTTTCTATGAAGGGCTGCTAGCTTTTCAAGTGAGAGGTGCTTCTGAGACTGAAAACTAAGTTTGCTTTTTGCAATTGTACACAGAATTATTGCTGTATCTTTCTTAAGCCCAAGAAAATTGCATCCTTTTGAACTGAACCCACCCTGCCAAAGGTTCAACATTCTTGCTCATCTTAAACATAGGATAACCATTTTGAAAATAAATAACAGTGAATTAAATTCAGCTCCCAAGTTTTGAAACTATGAGCTCTTAGGAGCAAGAATCTGGGAACTACTTAAACAGATTGGGCAAATTGCTAGGTGACATTTTGCCCTTAAGACTCTAACCTGAAGCAGAGCTCGGAGCCCAACTACATTCTAACTGCACCTTCAATATCCTGTTTCATGGTGCAAGTAATATGTGTTAGGAAAATCAATCCATGTATATAGAAACACACAGCCTGGTTTCCTGGCCGCCATTAATATTTCCACTAAAATCTCATTTTACTGGAACTAAGATCCATGAAAACAGCACATTTTATTCAAAACAAGGCAATACTGCTATTGACAAGGCTGCTAAGCTAATGAAAACAATCAATTTTTTTGTATGCCATTATGCTTTTATTGGATTTATTTTGGAGTAAACCAGTAGGTTCACTTAGTCAAGACCTGTATCCTTTTCTGTTTGCATGCAGTTTTATACATCCAGACACTTTCCTGCATCTGGTCAAAAATGGAGTAAAATAGTAATTAAAAAATCAAAGAAGTTGTAAGTGAGGCTTTTATACCCTGTAGCAGTAAGTGCCTCTCTGTGAAGAATGGTGTAGTTTAGTCTGGTGGATGATTTCTGTATGTAATGAGATGCACAGTGAAACTTGGGAATGAACAGTCCTTCAGAGAGAAGAAAAGTTATTCAAAAAACTCACTTTTCAGACATAAAAAATAGTAGTTGAGGTTACAAAAAGGATATGTATGTTTCAGTGGATATACTGGTATTACTGTCTAGGTGTTGCAATTGGGGCTTTTGGTTGCTGAGCACTTTGAAAACAAATTGCTTGTTGGCTTTAAATTTCTCCTCTACTGGTACTGCTTTTGGTCTGGATGCAAAAGAGCAGAATTCTTCTCGATACTTAATATGCTATCTTATTCTGAATCCAGTGAAGTTGTTTCTCATGCGTCTTGTAAAATAAATCCCGATGTCCTAGTCTGCATGTCTGCCACCATTGTTTTCCTTTTCTTTAAAAGCTTGCACAGATGTTTCCTAGAAGAACATATGAGAAAGCCAGAGGGGTCTTAGGGGTGGGGAACATTTCATCTTTGTAAGATTTATGTTTAAATATATGATGCACAGTTACTTTTGTGTGAAATCGAATTAGGTTAATGGGGTAGGCTCCATTCCTAATTGGGAACAAATTGCTCTAAAGATAATTTATGAGAATTGAGATACTTTTTAAAGACAATTAAGAAGCAATAACAAAGTAAAGCTTCAATTCAGCAAAACATAGAGAAGTGTTTAAAATTAAATGTTTCATGATATTGCTAGATACAGTTTTGTTTAAGAGCAGTGTTTTTAGCACAAAGAGTAGATTATGTCAGTATGACTCTTCGTATGCTTAATGTTAAATATATTCTGAGTTATGTGTTGGTATTGGAGCTTTTGCCTAATAATGTGCCCTTGGTGGTAGTCCCTTCTTTTGAATGAGAGCTGATTGTTCTCTTCCTTCACTACCATAGTGTTGTGGCAGGAAAGCTCAGCAGTAGATGGCCAAGCAGCTACTCAGATGGATGTACACACACTGTTCAAGTGCAGAGCTTTATAGAACAGCCATGCAGTTGCACTCAAACGTGTGGCTTTAGAGGCATCTTTCTGGGCCAGATTTTTACACCCAGAGATTTGACAACTGGAAAAAAAAAAATCAATCACTATGTACAGTTTTAGTTCCAACCCACTGATTTAATTTCTGTGTCCATTTCAGCTTTCACAGGAAATCCAATGTGCTGTGGTTGATCATATCCAGACCCTGGTGAAGTCAGAGAAGAGTCGCCAAGTGATGTGTGGATCTGGCTTGCTAAGCACCATCATAACTTCCTGTCGGGATGCCTTCCGCAATGAGAACCATCCACTGCATCTGCCCCTCACTAGAGTGTTTGAGAAGCTTGCATCACAGGCTATTGAGCCAGATGTGTTAAGGTATCAGATTGTATCTAATGGAAGCAATTAGCTTTAGTGGTGCAAATTTTTTCCAAAGCTTGTGTAGTAATTGGATACTTTATGTAGTGCTCTAATTCGGCAAAACTCTTAGCCTTTTGTTACGAGTCTCACTTAATACTACTTACACATTGATCACAAGGTATATGCTTAAATGACTTACTGAAGATGGTATGAGTCTGTACTGTTCTGCTGCATCATCTCTGCAGGGATTGTAAAGCCATTAATGGATGATAACTAATTAAGTAATTGCAAAACAGCTGGGGTTATTCTCTCCTGGTGTTCATATGGAGAAGCTTTTTCCTGAAGAGTAAAACTGACTTTCTCTTTAGCTTAGATCCATGTCAACAACAGATGCAGAAATAAAAAGTGTAATCTCATTTCTCATTCTCTGTTGTTGCTACTTTGAGGATGTACTTTCTTCTTTAGTGCTAACAAATGCTAGGCATGAGAGTATCTAACAGAGATCAGAGTGCAGATGAAGTTGGATATGCCATGGAAGATGGATTTATTTTACTCAAAAAAAAAACCCAACAAACCAAAACCCCTGCCCTCAAAGAAAAAAAACCCATATAATTTTTTTTTCTGAAAAATTAGTAGTATTCAAAAGTATTTCTGGAGAAACTAAACCTTTTATCTTTTTCAATAAGAAAACCTTGAAAGGGGAAGTGTAAAGCAAAACAAGTATTTGTGATGATACGATGGATAACATTCCTTCTGTTTTATTGGGCATGTCTTTAAAATTTGGTATCCAATAAGAAAGTTGGTCTCAAGAGGGCTGAGCTGTATTTGCATGATTGCTATGATTCCGAAGAGTCTGGCTTGATTGTTTTCCTTTCTCTTCTTCTTTTTTTTTTTTTTTAAATTTTTTTTTCAAATTTTTTTTTTTTCACATTAGGCAATTTCTTTGTTTGGGAGGTTCTCCACCACTACCTTCCAGGCCCAGCACAAACAAGACTGAGGTCTTTTCAGGTCAGGGGAGTGATTCAACTAACACAGCTTGCAGTGAAGGTAAGCACACAATGAACAGCCTGTTGTTGATACAGTGGCTGGGTTATAGATGTCGCTGTAATGACAGAAAACTGCTGTTGGAGTAGTTTGCTCCAAGACAGTAACAGTGTGTCGTGGGTTGGCCCTTGGCTGGGGACCAAACCACACACACCCGCTCACACAGTCCCCGCCCTCACCCAATGATAGGGGAGAGAATTAAAGAGGTAAATGGCAAAGAAGACTCGTGGGTTGAGATAAGGGCACTTTAATAACTAAACTACAATAATATTGGAAATAATACTATATACAAGTATGCAATGTGATACACAGTGATTCTGCCCCTCCCCACCTGATGACCAAAGGCCCAGCCCACTCCTGGCCAACGACCCCGGAGGAGGGAGGGAATGGGTGATACACAATGATACTGCCCCCCACAAAAGGCTCAGCCTGTTGCCAGCTAATGATCCCCAGGAACCCAACGATACTGCCCCCCCATAAAGGCTCAGCCTGTTGCCAGCTAATGATCCCCAGAAACCGCACTCACAATTCCCCCAAAAGGGGGGAAAAGGGGGGAAAGGGGGGGGGGGGGTGGTGCGCCGCTCCCAGAGGCACTCA
>VZTO01005542.1:1651-21620 GCA_013400615.1 Syrrhaptes paradoxus | reverse complement strand
AAAGCAAATCCCAAGCTAGAAGCCAGACTGTCTCTCCCCCCCCCTCTGTCTGTGGAGAGCAGAGAGGCTGAATGTATTTTGTCCTTGAGAGTATCCTAGCAATAACTATAAACGTTCTTTTCCTATCAATTTTCTCGTGAGCAGGAATCCAAAACATAGCTTCTTGCTAACTATTTATGAAGAGAAGGAAGAAAGGAAAAAAAAATATTAACTCTCCTCTGCTTAACCCACGACACAGTGGAGTATGCCTGGATGTTTTAGACTGGATATTGCCCAGGCTGGGTGGTCCTTGACCAGCACTGAGAGCTGATCTAATGACCAGCAGAGATCAAATTATAATCTGCTGAAGCCAGATGCTGATGTAGACTCACTTCACTAGATCAGATATGGAAGTGATCTATAAAAATGCTAATCATATTCCACAAACCAAAGGGAGTGTCTCATGGGTTTCAAGCATGTTTTCCCTGTGGTTTGTGGCTAGATATAGAAGAAAGATGTGAATAAAGAGCACTGCTTTTTGCCATCCCTAGGATATCCTAGTAGTCTGCCTTGCCATTTTCCATCCAAGTCCTTTATCTGTTCTAACACACCTTGCAGATGGAAGGCTACAGTAGTAGTATTTGGTGCTTAAACTGTTCTCATGCCTGTGAGATACCTTACAGCATGGTGCAAATTTAGGTCTTGTGTTCTTTGCAGTCGTTCTTCAGATCTTCTCCCATGTGTTGGTTGTAACCGTTCTGATATGGCAGAATTGAATGTCTGTGTATAAAAAAAATGGAACCAATGGGTTGGGAACCTTTGTTATTAGGGGTGAAGTTTGAAACTTCCTCAAGATGTTTGGGGAGAAGATATGGCTATCACTTCTGTAAGCTCCCATTTTGAAATTCCAGCCTCCCAATTTGAAATTCCTTTGGCACAGTATTTTTGTGTATTGCTGAGGATTTCTGCAGGCTGCTGAGGATGCGTTATTCAGAGAGTGTGTACCACTGTTCTTAGCAGTGATGAATTGAATACAGGAAAGCCTGTGATTGAGAAAAGTATTACAGTCACTGATCTGCTTAGGCACTATGTTGATCCTTGTAGGTTCAGAAGAGGACGTGGTGGACAATAAAACCAATCCTCAGACAGGTGTGCCTGTCAGCAGCTCTCCTTGGCTGTCTAAGGGATCTGCACTGGCACTCCAGACTGCAATGAGTCTCATCTCCATGACGTCACCTCGAAACTTCCAGCTCCGCAGCACTGCTTTGGCTCCATCATTTGTGGAGTTTGACATGTCCATGGAAGGATACGGGTATTGCTGCTGTTGCTTTTCTCTTTAGCGGCTCTGCAGTCCCCAGGCCCTTATTCTGGACACAGGAACTAATCACTTCTCTCTCCATCTTAGTCAGTCCTCTAACCTGTCACTGCTTTCCTTGCAGCAATGTTGCCAACCTATTTTGTTATCATCTTGTTGCATTTAGCCTAGACTCTGCCTTTTTACCATGATTCTTCAGTGTTAAGTCACTGATGACCTTCAGGGATGATTTTATGTTTCTGATGAATGGGTGCTTGCTTGCTTTTGTAGGTGTTTATACCTCCCTACCTTGGCCACTGTCATGGGACCCAGTGCAGAGCAATCTGTCTCAGGAGGAATTGGCATGGGTAAGCACTCTGACTCACCTGCACCTTCCTGAAAGCACAGAACTTTTCAGCCCCACTGAGAGTATTCAACATTTGGAAGAAATTGCGGCACATAAGCTGTGTGTTTCAATACACTTCCACCTCTGCATTTCAGCTCTGAGCTGTATAACTGCTCACCAAAATGCAGTATCAGATGTAGGTTAATAGTGTGATGCATTAGCGTTAACATTAGCAATACAAATTTAAAGCAGGCTGCTGAGAAGACAATCTTAACAAGTAAGAGCCACCAGATTTTAGGGTCGTCTTCCATGGAAGGAATAAAAACTGTCACTTAACATGAAATGGGATTCTCCTGTGGATCAAAATCCTCTCTGCGGTAAGCTGGGAAATGGCTGTACCTTTTGCTTCCTGGATTTTGTGAACTTTGAGAAAACTTGTTTCTGGCTCAGTGCTTCCCAGCTGATGAGCTTTGTGGCATGGAGATCTAGTAGTCACTTCTCAGCAGTCAATTTTAGGCCATTTATACATATGCATGCATTCATATATGCAGTCTCTATGATATGGAAGATAGTGAAATATAATGGAACAGAAATTAAGCCTCATGTTCTAATGTTGGTTCTCAAATGGTTTGGGTGACAAATGAAACAGAAAGAAGTTTGCTAATGTTTGCACAGGGAAACCAACTTCCTTACTGCCTTTTTGTTTCCTGTCTAAAGGCACTAGAATGTTCCCTCCCTCAAGTGGCCTGACACTCTCCTGCTGGTTTCTGGTTAGCAAATTTGGTTTGGTGCACGACAGTCACCCACTCCGTTTCCTCACGGTCATGAGGCACATGTCAAGAACAGAGCAAGAATTCTGTTGCTTTTCAGTAAGCTTCTTTCCACAGGACCGTTCTTTAGTCATTTCCACGGAAGAAGTGGAATTCCAGCCACTTGGTAAGGCTCTTCTTTGTCAAGCTGCAGTGCTGTGTCCTTTTTATCTCTTCAGTTTTCTTCCGACAGCCTTGTTGTGGTTGTAATTCGTGGTTATATTTCAGTTTTAAGTTTGCTGTAGGCATTGAGAATTATTTTGTGGCCTGCAATATATGTTAAAACCTATAAATATTCTAAGGAAAACATTTCAATGTCAGTTATACGGTTTTGTGCAGTTGTGGGGACTGGGCTTGTACTAGCTGGTCCCTGCCTGTTCTGTGTGGCAGTAGGCAGGTTTGGAGAGTAGGACTGAGGAGTTTTGGAGTGATCTGGCTTCCTAATCAAACATCTCATTTCCTCCCCTCATTTTTAGAATGTTTTCTATCATGCCAGCCTATTAATCTTTTTTTTTGTTGTTGATATTTATCTTTTTCTCCTTATTGAGTCTGGTAGGTACTTCAAATGTGAATGTGAACATTTCAGAGGAGGTTGGGAATGGAGTGGGAATAGTAACCGGAATTTTTCATACACAACTCACATTGTGTGAGTGCTCTGATTCCCCTAGATGTTAAAAATCCCATCTTGCCTCCTTCCATAAAAAAGCCTACAAATTAATGTACAGAGTTTTATCATCTCATTCGCTAGGATTTTTTTCCTGTGTCAGCTAACTCAGTGAATACCCTGAGGGGGTCTTTTCTTAGAATATGTTGGCTTTGTCCTAGTTCAGTCTGGTTTTGCAGCATTGAGGCAGATAGCAGGTGTTATTTGGGAGTACGGCACATTGTATGCTGGCGGGATCCTGAAAGTTGTGCAAGTCTCAGTTCCTGATAATAGACCTTCAGGGAATGTTTTAAAGACATTGAACAGAATAGCACCAAATCAATCTATGCCTACAAAGAATAGCGTTCTTTGTGTCACATTTGTTAGCTGTATTCCAGAGGCAGTGGAAGGTGAGAGAGACTTTCTATTGACTGTCCCCTGTTTTTGCTGTTACAGATATCATGGAACCTGAGGGTGAGGTCCTAAATCACTCCCCATTTCCAGGGCAAGTCCAGTTTGGCTGTGGCAAGTTGCTGGTCACTGGCCAGTGGCATCATCTCGCAGTGACAGTTGCTAAGGAAGCAAAGAAGAACTGCATTGTGTCAGCTTACATAAATGGTCAAATGCTTGGCTCTGCAAAGGTAAAGGCTCTTGTTACACCCACTGAACAATCAGCTGATGAGTCAGTGGCCTTTTTCACACTGGCACTCTAAGCATTCAGGAATAGAGAGATGTTGCTCTGGGTTAGTTTTTCAGGGTGTAAGATAGCTCTTGAACTAAAACAACAGAGCTTTTTCAAGTTAATAGAAATGAAAGAAGTGTTTCAGTTAGGAGAAATCTGTACATTTCAGTGATGAGTTAATTGCAAATGTTGATGTAGCTAGTATTTCACCTGATGTGCCATTTCTTGGGACCTCCTTGTTGCATAGGAGTCAGGTCTCAAATGGTGAATTTCTCAGGTTGCATGAAGCATCATGAAAAGCAACCTAAATGTATTTATATTATAATTGTCATTGTGCTCCTGGTTTTGAAGTTCATCTCGAATTATTTCTGTGATTTGATTTTTGAATTTTGAATGTTCCAGGCTGTCAGTGTGGAAAATGTAGCCCACTTCTATTGCAGCGCTTGTTGGTGTGGTTGGTTTTTTGGGTTTTGTTTTTGAATAGAATCCTTTTGTTAGTTGAAACTTGTAATCTTGGTCTCTTCCTTCTTGTTCCCATATTTCAAGTCAATCTCAACACATGCAAAGCTCACTTGTGTGTTTTGTACTTCCCTTGTAAAAGCAACCTGTTTAATTTCAAATATTATCTTTCCCATACTTGAGAAAAATGATCTGTCTTCTAAATGCCTTTTGGGACCTATATCCTTTTCAAGAATGAAAATTTAATTTAATTTGCCTTATTTCAAATGAGACAGAAAGTCATCAATAAAACTAGGCCTAAGCATCACAATTGATTAAAGACTTCACAGCAAATGTGTTTAACATACAGTGAAACAGCTCATAATAAATACAACAAGCCTTTAGTAAATAAAAGATGGTCCCAGTGCTGACGTCTCTGACATGATGCAAGCCTTCATCTTGATGTGCACAGTGAAGAAAAGATTGTATAAGAAATTAGAATTGGACAAAGGTGGTTAAAAATACCAAAAGCTATTTTTGGGTGGTGGAGCTGGGGCAGGGGTGGATTGTTGGCTTACTGTATTGCATCAAGCCTAATATTTATTCATTCAAATACCAAGTACTGCTTCCAAATTTTGATGTGTTAAACAGCTGATTGAGACTTCATTGAGGCAAGAGGCAGCAGGCAGTACCTTCCAGGGATAAGACCTTAAGACACTCCAAGTCCCTTCAGTGCATTCTTCCTCTGTTGCAGATGCAGTATCTCCAGCTCTTACCAGGTAGCTGTATTTCCATGGAACCCTCTTCCTTTATTGATGTCTATGGGTACATAAGTACTCCTCGAATTTGGAAACAGAAGTCCTCCTTGACCTGGCGCATTGGCCCTACATACTTGTTTGAAGAACCAATCTCTGTGGAAACCGTGGAGGTGATTAATAGACTTGGCCCACAGTACTGTAGCAATTTCCAAGCGGTACAGCTTCAAGGTATTTGATAATTCTCATATCCACCACTATTTGTTTGTCAGGGCAATGCTCTTTTTATCCCTATAATCTGCTATTAGTATTCCAACTGTGCCTAGAACTCACTCTAAAAGCCTGGAACTCTGTGTTAATGAGTGTTGTACAAGATCATAGTAAGATACCATGAGGATCTTGTAACATACTGTAAATTAGGTAGAAAAAGAAGGGCAAGAATCAAGCAGCAGAGAGAGCTGGAGAGTAAAGAGAGATAACATGTCCTTGAGGAGATGTACGATTGCAATCTCTGTTGGACAAACATTAAAGTGGCAGCTTTAACCGAGACATTCTGCATTTATGGTGCTACAGAAAAAACACAGCAGAAAAAGCATCATCATCTTTAACTGCAAATGCCTGCAGAGTAGGAGAGAGCACACGGGAGGGAGGAGTAGGGGAATAAGTTACATTCCATTTAATGAAGAGGCTTTTTAACTAAAGTATACTGTTAGCTTCAATTATTAAACAAGCAGACAAAACATTTCAGTTATTGATTATTGTTTGTTCAACAAGTAGTGCATTCACCTCTGTGCTAGACCTCAGGATAAAATGGGATGGTCATCTCCCATTTGAAAAGAGCGAAATTTGAAAACTTGCTGTCTGAAAGTATTCCTTCAGAATGCTATCTATCTAGACAAAAAAAATCTTCAAGTCAAGAATGGAAAGAGGTCGTTGAAAGAGAAATTGTATCAAAATACAGCCCTAAAATAAAAATATTATTAGTAAAAGTCAGAAGGATTGGATTTTTGAAGTTTTGAGTCTGGATGAAGTCTGGGATGTTTGTTCCCTGCACACTGGTCTTCCCAACTGGACTTTAGTACTAACCATGGATTGTGGCCGTCTGACTCCAGCAATGCCCTGATGCAGAGAAATCATGGGGCACTGTACAAGATGTGATCTCATCATTGTGAAATGATCTCCATCTCTCTTCCCACTCCCCTGCCTCTTTTTATCTTTTTTTTTTTTTTGGAGAGCAGGGAGAGTAGGTGGTACCTAACATCTCCCTATTCAATCAAAACACCCAGAGAAACTTTTCTAATGGGAATTTTGACTGTAAAATGTTTCATCACAAAACCCAAAAATACCATGGTTTATTCCTTATAATGAATTTATGACCTTGTTGCGAACAGACGTTTGAATTGTTTCAGTAGTGTTGTGTCCCATCTCACCAGTGTCTCATTGCTTCTCACTGATAAGCAGCAGCTGTGTGGAGGCTTAGCCATAAGTCCCTGTCCAACTAGAAGGGAAATAGATGACACAGTCTTGTGAAATTTACTCCTAGTTAATCTTCATGCAGAATATGTGCTGATTCTTTTTGCCTATAAGGGCTGTGTCACCAGCATTAGTAAATGGTTTTGTAAATCAACTGTTTTCCCAGACTATACAATTGTCAAAAACACAAGATTCTTTTTTTCAGAGAAGTACACGTAATTTTTCCAAGTGCGAGCAGGAATAGAAAATTCTTTAAAGAAAAGCATGTGAGAATTTCATACAATCATTAAACTGGGGAACCTAGTACTTTTTAGAGCTTCCCATATGTTGTGAGTTGGCAGCTCTGAACTTCTGCTTCTGTGCTTTTTCTTCATGTGAATCCTTGCTTCTAGTACCCCTGAGAAATCTCCCAGTAACATGAAAGACCTCAGAAATGTTTTCTCTGCCCAGAAAGTTTATTTATATTGTGTGGATAGAGAAGGGTTTATTCTGGATTTCTCTGAGCTTCATGAGATACTGAGGGAGGATGTAGGATCTACACAAAGCTATAACCAGAGGAGACAAGCTGAGCACATCTCCTATTGGTGCTTACACTGGCAAACTGCCATGGACTGTGTTGCAAAGGGTGAGGGCTTTTTTCTGACTATAGTTAAGTCAAAATCAAATTCCTTTGTAAACCTTGGTTTCCTCCAGTTATTTTTCATCTGCCTTTCTCTTGTCTCACATGTTGAGCATGCAAAGTTCCTTCACAGGTTTATAGTCTCTCTTGTTTTAGGTGAGGACAAGTACAGTGGTCATAATCCTACACCTCTGGTGGCAGAAGAGAAGATTTCTTTTGGAATCAATGCCATGTGCTCATCTCTTACTACAGTCCAAGATATAAAGAACTCCTACAATGAAGTGGATGGCCGGCTGATTGCCAAAGAGGTCACAAATTTCCCTCATTTGAATTAAACATGTTTTCTCTTGTTTCTGATTGGTTTTCTAGGGCAAAGTTTGTGTCTCTGTCTTAGTTGTGTACCTTCAGTGATTCTTTTTTTCCAGATTCACTTCCTATTCCTTAACTCCTTTTTACTCATTGTTTTGTTTTAATCTGTGGAGAGGAATAGATTGGACAGTGTCAACACAATGCTAAAAGCCTTTCTTGAAACAGCAACAGAAGCCATGGATTTCAGGTCTAATGACAATTTGTTTCAGTCTGTGATTTCTTAATGCCTTCACAATGACCTTTCACATGCTATTCTAGCATTCTTGCCAATGCCAGGCCTACTGAAATGTCAGAGTAATGAGGTTGTGAGATATTTGGGTAAGTGAACATTTGTCCTAACAGTCAGCCTTGAAGGGAAAAAAACTGGTTTTGTAGTCTAACAGTAATAAAATAATCAAAATTATTAGAGTGTCTGCTTGTTACTTTTTGTCTCCCCAATACCACCACAGCTTTTCTTAGGACATTTCTTTTATCTGTTTTAGATTGGGATTAACTCTCGGGACAGTTCAACTCCAATATTTCTAGCTAAGAATATTGCTGGACACCTCTCAGGTTCCTTGCGGACTATTGGTTCGGTTGCTGTGGGCCAATATGGTAAATGCACTATGCCTTAATGTTTCATGTTTTTTAGAAGTTGGGCTTTTCTCTGTTTGGTAACAGATTTAGTCCATGTAACTTCCAGCTAGAGTAATGCTGCCGTTTTCTAGGGGTAAGAGTGTTCCAGTCCTCTCCAGCGGCTACTAGCCTGAACTTTATTGGAGGCCCTGCCATTCTCCTGGGTCTCATTGCTATGGCCCGTGATGACCACACCATGTATGCAGCTGTGAAAGTCCTGAACTCCATCCTGAACAGTAGTCCAATGAGTGAAAAATTGATGAGGCACATGCATGGATATCAGGTAGATACTCTTTTGTTCATTCATTCTGGTTATAGTATTTCCTTTGGAGAGCCTTATCCCAAAACCTGTCAGTGACAATGAACCAAGCATATCCTGGGTATTAGCACTTATGGTTGGAACTTTGTAAGCTGTGAGATCTTTGAGAGTGGGACATAGGATAGTGCTCTAAATCCTGTGTTTACAATCTTTGGGAACGTCTATAACTGTATATTTGCTGATGGGAAGCTGAGGGCAGATGCCTCTTGCTCAGATGTGATCTAGTAATCTAAAAAAGTCAGTGCAGCAGATTTGTGAGTGACTCACCCTTCATCTTTTACCAACACATTTGATCCCTCCCATAAGAGACTACTTCTCAGGCAGGTCTGCTTCCTCCTTTTGGCTCATCCAGCCTAAGACTTCTCTTTACAAACTGTCCAGTGTAGGGCTGACAATTAATCCCTATGCCTCAGTTTTCACTGTGTGTTAGGAATTATGCTAATACAAATGAGTGCTGTTTGGATTTAATTGATTAGATCTGTCCTAAATTAATCTTTCAAACCTGAAAGCTGTGGAGACCGAAGAATTTTGTTGTATTTAAGCACTATGTACATAAAATTGGATGAGTTACGGCTCAAGTGTGAAGTTTCAGTTCAGTATTACTTGCTTTATGCTGCATAGGCTAAGCTTATGGAACATTCTCTTTAACAGAGATGGTTCCAAACATGACTCTTAACATTAGGGCTTCATGAATGATTTATTATGAACTTTCCATTTTCCCAGTTTGTGAATTGTTCATAAATTGATCCTGATTCATAGTAATATATTTATCATACTTAGATCACCCTTAGATGGTGTACAAACTGTTCCTTTCAACTTTGTGCTAAATAGTGTTCTCTCAACGTGACTGATCATTGTGGTGCAATGGAGTGGTATTGCTCTTTGTTTGGATGTCTGAACTATTTTTTAAAACATCTAACTTGTAAAAACATGTCTTGATATGTATTCCCAAATCCATGTCTGTTCCTCCCAACCTATTCAAAATGTAGTGGCTTTGTGAACATTTTTCTCACTGTATCAGGAAATAAATTGAATAATCAAAAATAGACTCAGTTGAGAAACTGGCAGTGTTTCACGCAAATGTCTTTCATTTGAAGTGGTAACCATTCATATTTTTTCAAATTAACACCATTTGCAAGCAACTAGGAACACATCCATGAAGAATAGTGTAGAAACTTACTGTGGTTATTTACAATTATATTTGTATGTTGCTTTTTGTACATTCCATTCAACATAATATGGCATGCATTTTGTTCCTGTTCATGCGACAAAGTTGTCAAATTCTTTCAAAAACTTACCCTTTAACTTACTGCACAAAATTTTATGCCTGGACTGAAATTTTCACTTTCTTCATGATGCTTATGTGAGATGCATGCATGCATGACTACTACAGCCAAGTAAACTTCATTTGTCTTGAATTAAAAAATAGTATTATCTGTTAGTTTATAAATACAGATTTATACTCATTAAGTCTTCTTTTTTTTTTTCCAGTTGCTGGCCTATCTGTTGAAGAGGAAGACACAGCTGTTAAACAACAGGATTTTGCAGTTAATGTTCTCCCTAGTGGGCACAGCTGAGCTTGGCTTTGAGTCTTCAGTCATCAAGAATTATAGTGCATTCCAGGATGTTCTCTGCAACTTTGAGGTAAAGCTGTTGATGTTTGTGTGTTTGGCTGTGTTAAAGACGGCTTTATAGTATGGGGTTTGGTTTGTTCATAGCTGGATCCAGTATTTGGGATGGGGTGGTGAGTGGTGATTTTCCACACTGGGCTCACCTGGGGAGGTGGTGGGTCCTGGAATGGCAGGTCCACTATCACCATGGCTCCCCACTGTGCCCTGGTGAAGTTTCTGGAGTGTTCCTGGAGACCCTGAAGGCCTTCTCCTCAGGGCTAACTCAACAGCAGCAGTTCCCCACACTGACAGGGATTTCCCAGTGCCTGCAGGTTGTCATTGAAGAAATGACTGAGAGTTTATGGTATTATCCTCCCTGAACTACTTGTAACTGTTTCTCTGCCACAGGTTACTGTCCTCTGAGCTCAGCAGAGCAGTAAAATCTCTGTTTTCCTTTGTCTTTCAGCTTTGGATGAAAGCACCTGAAAATCTTGACCTTGCTCTTTTTTCACATCTTGTAGAGATCTTACAGTCCTCCAGGTACATAAGCTAGTGTTTGAATTGGAAACATGTGGGACAAGCTCGTCTGTAACCTGAAGCAGGAACTTTGAGGTGAATGTGAAGGGTCCAATCCTAGTTGCCATCAGTGGACTCTGGGAGTGAATCATGCCTATATTGCTCTTTCAAAGCTGGAGTTAGTGATTTGATAAGCCCCTGAGATGACTGTGGGGCCAGACTGGGAAAAGCTATCTGGTGACTTGGTTCACATGGAACCACTGCTGTACAGTAAAAGTTTAAATGTGTGCTAGGAAGGGGAAATCTGAATGTTTGAACTGGGTGTAAAGTAATTTAAAAAAATTGTAAGTGAAGTTGTGTTTAAAACCAAAACACACCCAGGAAGATTTTTTAAAACTATACTTTCTTAATCAGCTGTACTAGAGTTAAATGTATCTGAAGAGACATAACCTGGCAGAAGGACTGAATAGAGCAGGATGCTGGATACCTTCTTTTTAGTATCAGAAAGCTCTATGCAGAGCTGTCTGGTGTCCCTTGCTGAGTTTTACAAGAATAACATTTACTACCACCAACACACTGCTTGAAAATTCAATAATGTTGTTTTCTTTGAATTAATTGAAATGCAGCAGTTTCCAAAGGAGAGGGCAGATGGAAAGGGTAGAGAACACAAAGAAGTTTTCAGATTTCTATTGCTGACACATATTGAATTTGTCTGACAGTGTTTGAAATGTTTACAAGGCAACACTAGAAGCCAAAGGTGCAAAGTATCAGTGCAACCTGAAAATCCTTTTTGCTGAAACCCAGCAAATTTTGTTCTTTCCAGTAAAACCTTTTAATAGTCCCTGTGCTTTTTTACAGATACGGATGTCAGAATGCTGCAGTTGCCTACCAGGTGCAAATGGTGCCCAAGCTCATTTTCCTTTTCAATGATCCTGAAATCAGTAACTCCAGGATCACTGTGGCCTGCACTATTCTCTTCCATCTGTTGCAAGGATATTTTAACACAAGGGATGTTCTCAGGTAGCCTTCAAGTCTATAGCTTTTTCTCCATTTGCAGATGAGCTATCTCATGCCAGTGTTGGAGAGAGCTCTATAGTAGAACTTCACTCACCTCATCTTTGGTAGCAGCCCTCAGATCTTTAGCAACTGCAGGACCTCCACTGATGAAAAACTCTTACAGGCCTTCAAAACAGAGTTCAGTCAAACCTTGTGTTTGTGTCAGGTGATGACCTTTACAATGATGGCACAAACAGTTCTGCTGGTGTGACTGGGACTACTCAAAGTCTGTACTTAATATTTGGTTTTGTTAAAGCCTGTCCTTTAAAAAAAAAACAAACACCTAATGTAGTTACTGTGGAGTAAGCTAATATGTGAATTTACTGCTTGCCAGCTGTTTTGTGGAGTTACCTGTATGTATGTTCCTACCCTGGGCTTGTACGACTTAGGCTATTCTTTTTTCATACAGGTGTGAGTGGTGGATTTAGTATATCAAAAGTGTGAATGAGCATGTTTCTTAAAATATCTTTTCTTACTCCATGGTAGTGTGATTGGTTGTCAGACCCATGAGTGCTGAGCAAGTGGATAAAAACAATCCCTATCCTTCCAGCTGCAAGAGAGCAGAGACTACAGCAGGCTCTATGCAGCACTGAAAGTTGCTGGAGTTTCTGTTCGTCCCAGACTTTTGGCACATCTAATTGAAATTGATGAAATTCCTGCAGAATAAGTGGTGTTTTGTCCCTAAGAAATGCCCTTCTTGTGGGGAGGAAGTTATGCACTTTCACTGTGTGTATGTCACATTAATCTACCCTTAGAACCAGGTAATGTGCTAAAGCAAAATACAGGTGCAAAGAGATTCCCAGTCCTCTGCCCTGAGTAGCTGCTGAGATTTCTCTGCTCTCCTCTATGTGCTTGGAAACCAAGTGGTGGTAACAGTAATATCTGAATGCCACAAGGAGTTCAGAATCTTTTGTATGAACAGATTGCTTAACTCGGTATTGCTTTCCTCATGGTGAAGACATTTAAAGTCCAGAGATAAAGAGATAAATGTTTCCAAAGTAGAAAAGATATTACTTGCATTTGTAGTCAGATGTCCTTTTTGTTTGCTTCCTAGTTTATGAACTTTTGCATTCCTGTTTCAACCCCAATTTCTGCAGCCATTAGAATTACCAGTGGTTGTCATTAATAGTCATTGTTAATGAGTATTGAGATTGACATGTCATCTCAAAGTACTTAAATGAACGTCTGTCTTTCTGCTGACTAAAACTGGTTCCCTCTTTCTCTGCAAGGATTGGGTTGTTCCTTGTTTACACTTTGAAACCTTCTTCTGTGAATGAAAATCATATTTGCATGGAAAGTGTGGCTGAGATGCCCAATGAAGGTGAGGAGTTACCTTTGGTGTTTGAGTTCCAATAGACAGATAAAGTACTTGCTTCTTCTGCAGGTCATAATGAACCCTACAGGCAACATAGTTCTTCTGCCTCCAGTGGCAGGAAGAGACACAATTCAAATTGCTCCCTCTGGAAAGGGACAGGTTGCATTGAGGTGACCTGAAACTGTGGGGAAAACTTACATTGCTACAAAGCCTTGATATGAAGAATAGTGAAGTGACAGCACTCTGTATATATTCAGGAAGGCCTGACCTGCAGCAAGGTCCTTCCCCTACTATGGGAGTTCATCTTTTGTCCTATCTCTGCTAATAAGCCAGCAGTACTTTGGCTACATTGTCCAGTGCCTACACAATGCTGGATTTCACAGATACACACAGGGATGAAGGCCATTAAATTGATAATTGCGCCAAAGCTAATGTACTGGGCTGTTACAAGGAATAAAATTTCAGTTGGCGTCCTGGATTTTCTGTGAACATTTTACTACACTTACAGTTGTGGCAGATAGTAACGTGAAGCTCTGCACCTTTTAAATTATCTGTGAATTAATGTCAGCTTTGTTTGTGGGAGCTTCCAGTCATCTATCTCTGTCATTGTGATCTTTCAGTTGAGACTCTGTTGATTATGGCAGATCTAGACAATATTTTTTATCAAGGAAACACCAGTAACTGTACTTTATATATATAGGTATCACATCTAGTCAATACAAGTCAAATTGCCTGTTTATGTTTCCCTTTCTAGTTAACCTGAGATTACTTCCTCTGGATTACTATTCAGTGTGTATTCTGGATGAGTTTTAAGTAACTCTAAAAAGATGACTTTGACAATGTAAGCACTGGTCATTTCTGGTATTAGCAGGAATTCTTATGTCTAAAATCTGATGTCTGCATCTTTTTTACCTTGCAGAAGATTGACATAAATACTTCCATTGGACTAATCTGGTGCAAACAATACTGTTCATCAAAACAATGGAACATGTGTTTTGTCTCTTCATTGCTCTTTATTACTTTCTGATATTTTTAGCCTTAAGCCAAACATCTGGAAAGACAATCTGGCTTCGAAACCAGTTACTGAAGATGCTGTTAGATGTAATGTGCTCAGACAAACTTCATCTGTCCTCTGAGTAAGTAGAAACAATTTAAGAAGGTGTGGGTAAGTGTCTATGTCTTCTATATTTCCTCTTTACTGGTGTTTGTCCAGGACTAAACACACTGATAATATTTGAGTCTCAACAAAAAAGTAAGAACAGACTGGATTCAGACTTATTTTTTGTCAGTGATTTATCTGGCATTCACACAGATATGTGATCAGATCACACATCTTATCTCAATTTTGAAAAAAATGAATGCTTTCAGAGAATGTCTCAAAGGACGAACCTGGATATTGCTGTTTCTTCTGTATTGCAAGGGCTGAAGAAATCCCAGCTGTCTTTGAAAATCAATTCAATCTAGTGTGGGATTACTTGCATCCCCTCTATTGTAATCATGAACATGCCGTTGTTATAGTTCTACCTTGTATAACTGAAAGGCCACTTTCAGTTCATAGTGCTAGGTGCTGTAACTGCGTGTTTTCACTAGTTAACATATCTTGGACTTCAAAATTTAAAACAGAATTTTGAATTTCATCGGTTAAATGTTCTAGTCTGTGATGTAGTTCACCTCAGTTCTTGATACACAGTCTCAGAAGGAGCTTCATGTTAATGAGCCTTTTTGTCAGTAGTATAAGGTTGGATTTAGTAGGAATTAAGTGGCTTGAACTGTATGGACGAGTCTGTTGTTAAAACTTTGTTATTCTATGTTGCAGTAAACATTTAATCAATTTTTTTCTAGAGAAACTTGAGCTTCTAAATCACTTAGAGATAATTCTAAATAAAATTGCCTTTCTGTCTTTCACCATGTCTCCTTTCATGTGCTTTCATTTCCCTATTTGTCCTAGGGAACAAGAAGAGGTATTTCTGGCACTAGGGCCAGACTGGTTTCTGCTATTCATACAGAGTCACCTGCACTCTAGCACGGTTGTGCTAGGAATCAAGCTACTTCTGTGCTTCCTCCACAATCGTTTGCTGCTGAGCAAATTCCAGGAAGGGGTAGTGGCTGGGCGCTGGCTGGAAAACAGCTCTGTGGGATTGAGTATTCTAATGGGTATGTGTTGGTTTAATGTTTGATCCAGCTCAGTGATACGAGATCACTGAAGCAGGCAATAGGAGGACTCTCACTAATCCCAGTAGACCAAGAATTGATATTACTTTCTAGGGCAAGCTTGTCCTAGTACTCCAGATTTTCTGTGCTGAGGAGTGGAAAGCATTGCTTCTCTTTTGCATGATAGTTGACATTTCTGATTAGCAGTTGCAGGGAGGAGATAGGCCTTTTTGTCTGGCATAATATCAGGCTAGTTGATAAGCCTGTGAGGTGTTCACATGTTAGCTTGTGCCCTTACACCTTCTGTTTCTTTAAGATTTGTTCAGCTTACTTTTTGATAACTAGACTTGTGTTTCTGAGAAAGGGAAGAGAAAAGAAGAATAATAATTCAGGGAGAATCTCCTCTAACAAAAGTGATAGTGGGAAAAAATTTTATCATTTAGTCTGAGGATGTTTTGTGAACTGTTGATATTGCAGCCTAGCAGAGTACTGAGTAGCCTAGGACACAGACAAATGAGGATAAAGTTGGGTCAGTAATCCTTCCTCTGATGTGGTATTAATTTTTAGAGACTTCCTGAGAATATTTTCCTTTTCTTTTCCTTTACAGATAATTTAAAATCTCATCCTCCAGTGCCTGACAATGGCTCCTTCATGATTTTTGGGTTTTCTGTGTTGCAAAGATGTCTGACTGATCATGTCCACATCCCTGAGATCTACTTAGTCATGGCAGGGCTCTTTCTGGCAACTCCACAGTCTGAACCACCTGAAGCAGCCAAGGTATGAAAGATATAGTGGACAAGCATGAAGCTGCTATTGCTTTACTGCTTTCAGCATTTTGTGGCCTTTTCTGTGAGAGGATTCTCAGGCAAATTAACTCTACTTGGTCTTTGTGATAGTTAAAATTAGTCATTCATACTTTAAAAATGAAGTAAGTTAACTTTGATTTAAGGAAATTTGTTCAGAACAAACTTGTTCATGCAAGTGTTAAATGTCATGTAACTACTGCACTTTAGAAGGTAATTCAGATTAGCTTCCGTGTCTGTTCCTACCCTGTCAAGATTCATTAAAATCTCAGAATTAGTGGATTTTGGTACTTTCTCCCAGTGTCCTGAGAAGCCATAAGGCATTTTTTGCCCTGGCAGTGACAAAGACAATCCATTAGTGCTATCCTGGGGAAACGTATTTAACAGAAGACAAAGGAGCTGCTGGAGGTGAACATATTTTGGGTTTTTTTCTGATTTGGAGAGAGCAGGCATTGTTCCTGATGTATCATAAATAATTTCCATCTCTTCCTGAAATATATATTTTCCTGTTGTAGAAAGATCTTGAGTCTATGTTGCAGTGGATCTTGCAGCACCACCTTATGGAGAATGTCCTCAAAACTGGGTTGTGTGCAGAGGCCGCTGCTCTACTGCTGGAAATGGTTAGAGTCACTGTGGACAAGGTAAGTGTTTTGTTGCAAGGACAGTGTGATGTGAATGGCAGAATAAACTGCCTGCAAATGTTAGATGTCAGTGGCAGTCTTTACCTGTAACCCTCAGCCGCCTTCTGCCTAACAGTGAGCAAGGACTTCAAAGCATCAGCACAGCTATTGGCCTGACTATGTTACATAGCAGATGATGTGATGGGCTCATGTTTAAGAACTTCTGCACACAGAGGTGGATCTTACCCACAGTGTTACCCATTTTGTTCATTCCTGATGATGAGGATGTGCCACCTTTCTGACAGGGTGTAGCTTCTGTCTCCAAGCTGGGAGTTGCCTGCTTGTGCCCTGCCTGACTACTCTGTGGCCATGTCATGTTTGCTTAATTGTTTGTGAGTACCTAGAGAGGAGCAAAGATGAGCTTATATGAGTGAGAAGAATGCTGCCTTAACTAGATGCACATTTGTCTATATTCAGCCTATTACAGATTCAGAAGCCTCCTGGGAGATTGCCTATCCAGGGAATGTTATCCAGTTTCTGTGCTTGATCTATCACAGTTATACTCAGGACCCCATGTGGCACTGTCCTGCCTTCTTGAAAAGTTTGGCTATGGTTGCTTTCCATTCTGGACCACCCAAGGTATGTGCATTTGAGCCAGCATAAGCAATTCTTGTCAAAGATGCATTGCTCGGAGGAAAAATCAATTTAAAATATATTAGTTAAAATGCATTGCTGTCTGCTTCCACAGGGAGGCTCTGAAGGCCTTTTGTCTCCTGATGGTCCAGCCATTGCTGAAAATAAAGGCTGTGTTGATCCCTCCTCTCTCCCACTCTTACCACACCCTGCCAAGAAACAAGTGTGGGATTTTGTGCAAATCCTCCTGATGGACAGTCTTCTCAACATCCCAGCCAGCAAACAAGGGCATCCACTTGAGCTGCTTCTTGAGGTATCTCTTGCAGTCATCAGGCTTTGATGCTCTACCTTGCACTGGGGGGTGGAAGGACAGGAGGTAGCCTCCTAGTGGCCTAGTGAAAAAAGGTGCTAACAGTGCTGAAGAGGTGGATACCGTCAGCTTTTTCAACAGTCTAGGATAAGTCTGGGATCTCAGCTCTTCGAGAGCATGCACTCCTTCCTGACAGATCTGGACAGCCTACTTAGTGGGATGTAATTCCTGCCCTTTCAGCAAGGAAGGACGGCCTTTTCTGCCTGTTCTGCATTCATGTGAACTAAGAAAATGCTGCCTCTAGACCAACAACAAAGACATTTTTCAGGCAACATTTAACACTGAAGTAAGGCATAAAAAAAATTCCCTTTTCCTTAATAATACCTGCTTGTCATTAGAGCAGACCTTGAATTTGTTGAGAACAGATTTCACATGGAGTATTCCTGTGTACTGTTTTTGAGACAACAATTTATTTTCAGTGCTGAAATAGAGCAAAAGCAACTGTCTCCCCTTTTTGGACAGATTAATACAAGCTGCGACAGCTGACTCTAGCTTGCAGATTTCAACCACTCAAAGCACTGGAAATAGAGTAATCTGAAGNAAACTGTCTTGCAGAGCAGCAGTTCCCTAAAGGCTTAAATAATAACATCCCAAGGCTTGCTACAGTTTAAAATTGGAGGATGGCTCTTCTGACTGTCTGAATCCTGAGCCTGTTAAATGAAGCTGAAATTCCCTGAGGGCAAGATCTCTTGGAAACCACCTGTGAACCTCTAGGTTCTGGTCCAGTTTGGAACCTTGTTTGTGTTCAGTGTGCAGAGGGCAACTGTGCTTGCTATCAGCTGGAGAGTTAGACCTCATTTTCCCAGCTAGGGTATGAGATTCTGACAGATAATCTGCCCAGTAACTGTCTACTCTTGATGAACTCTGTATGAGAGGTGCCATGTTGCCTTTGCACAGAGAGAGTACACCAGATCTCTGCATTTATGTGTTACTGTGGACTAGCTGTCACAGATAACTTCTGAGCCTGCAGCAGCTGTTTCATATGCCCACACCAAGGACTATAATGTGTAAGTGAGGTGGAGTAGTTGTCCTTACTGGTTTTGTGCTGTTTTTCCGCTCCTCATCCTAACATGGTATCTAGATATTTAAGGGAGATCTTGGGGATTTTGAATTATCTCAGTACTGAGTGTCTCTTGGAATTTCTAATGACTTCTTTGATCGAAACTTTACTGAATCTGAATCTTTGACAGGTATAATCTGCCAAAGATCCAATGAAATCAAAAGCTTTTGAATAAAGGCTGAAAGTGAATTTGACTCTCATTGTCTGGCTGTTTCCCTGCTGTACTTATATGTATACGGTCACTATATAGGCTTCTCCAGAGGATGCCACCAGTGAGGAGAAGAGACATTTTCAGACAAAAGTTTTGCTGTCTGCTATGGATGTTTTCCATGTTACTAGCCAAGGCGAGGGGAAAACAAGACCAAGAGGTAAGTGGTGAGAATGAGGTTATTAGCTAGCTGATATTTGTCATGTAGTTGCAGTTGCAAAAAGGGTTTGAAAACAGTAGTTAGAAGGACAGTCCCGCTCAGCAGACTGGAGTGTCCATTCACTCCTCCTGTAGGCCAGTTTGCATACATCACTGTAGTTTCATAATTTTTTATAGAGAGACTCATTATTTTTTTCTCTCTCTTTATGAGAACAGATTCTGAACATTAAAAGGAGAATACTTGTAAAGAAATCTGTGTTTATCCTTGAGTGCGTCTGGAAACAACCCTGATAACTTAGTTGTTGCTAATCTCCTTTCTAATAGGAGAGTTGGATCAGTCCTTTGTAATAGTATTTTAGTGAGATTGGTCCTGTCCTTAGGATGGAACCATCATTTCCAGTCTAATTAAGGTATTTCTGCTAGACCTAGAGTTTTCTTAGACATGTCCCACCTCTGAAACATTATGACATGAGGCCGTTCCTTCTTAGCTCTGTTAACCTCACATCTCGCGTAACTATTTTTTTTTTGTATCTCAGTTTATTTTGACATAATCAACCCTCCTGTATCCTCTCCAGGCAGCAGTGATCTTCATGGCACTTTAGAAGCAACTGTACCTGTGTCCATGATGAATATTGCTTATTTCGCTCAGAAGCTGGTGGAGAAGCTGAACAGTGGAATTTTTGCTGCTGACCCACAGCAAATCCTGCTCTTCACTGCCAAGCAGATTATGGGGGTGAGTCACATGAAATTTTTTTCCAACTGTTATCAACGTGTTGCAATGTGCTCTGTTTCACACTGAGGTCATGACACCACAATTCTCAAGAAGATGGCTGTAATCCATTTGGTGATTGTGATTATTCCTGTTTTCTTGCATGAGCACGTAATGGCTCTAAATGACAATCAGAGCTGGATGGTGCAACGTGAAGAAGGGATAGTTTGCTCTTTTGTGCCACTATCTGTTGGCTATGTACATGTTGCCAAACAGGAATAAATTAATCTCTTCCACAATTCTGGGGACTTCAGCAGAAATACAGGAAAATTGAATTTGTATCTAACAGGTAGTTCAGGGGAATTTTGCTGAAATAATTTTGCAATAGCTCAAATTAAGTAAGAATAGTGGATTCTCG
>VZTO01005540.1:10060-20944 GCA_013400615.1 Syrrhaptes paradoxus | reverse complement strand
CGCTGGTATAATCTCATCTCCTGCAACCAAAACTCACTGTTGTGAGACCAAAGTGCAAGTGTGCTTTGACTTCTCCCATTCCTTAGTCTGGAGTGTCCCAGTGTCCATCACATCACCGAGCTCCTTCCTCCCTCCCCAAGCCAGCCCCACGATCTACCCGTGCTGTCACCAAGATCAGCCAAAATCCGGTCAGCTGTGGATACCTGGAAGATGCAAAGATAGAGAAGCTCCAATAATGCCATTTAGACAAAAAATCAACACTAATTGCCGTTTTTTTTCTTCCAGTAAGCCTTGCTACTCAAGACCTTGCAAACCTGGCTTTCTGCAAGCAGAGCCTGTCCTGGCAGCAGTTCACATCACCAGAGCACCCACAGCAAACGCAGGAGTTTACAGACGGGAGGTGGAAAACGCAACACCGGCTTGGCCCCGCGGAGTCCCCGCTCAGCACAAAGCGGAGTGTGTTTCCTGCAGGTTGATTCAGAAGATCAGGGAGGCTCAGAATACCCAGATCACGGCGTGGTCAGCTACTTGTGAACAGCAACACCCATGATTGTCTAGGGCTGCACCGCCACCGGCTCCCGCAGACACGAGCTTTTCGCTCCGATGTCTTCAACTGGGGGCAGGATCCTCAGCAAACCTCTGAAAAAACAGTTATTCCCCAAAAAGTCCACAGGAAACAGGTCTAAGACACTTCAGTTTCATAAAAGTAAGAACAACGTCTTAGAAAGCGAGGTACAACAGCTGGCATCGCTCGATGAGTTCCCCCTAGGACAGCCCTTTGGGTAGATCTGTTTGGTTTTGAGAGCTGCACAGAAGGACTGAAGCCGTGTCATGTTCTCACTCACAGGAGCAGCGAGGATAAGGGATTAGGGAAGTCTACGAGCGAAACAGAGAGAAAATATTCTTTTCATCATTAATTTTACAATTATTAAACTGTGAAAGCGGAGTTAAGCCAGAGAAAGGCTGAGCCCACCGATGGAGAGGCAGCCTTGGAGCCAGGTCCAAGCAGTTCTCTCCATCTGTTCCGCATCTATCCCAGTTCATCTTTGTAATTACTGTATGGGTAGACCTGACTCATTAAATCTAAATCTTTGCAAGAGGCTGACTCGTAGGAACGGCGGCAAACACCCCGCGCGTCAGAGACGGCAGCCAAGCAGCAGACAGGAACAAAGCCGTGCCCCTTCGAGAAGAGGAACTACAGCATCTCCTGTTAACCAAAAGGAGAGCACCGCGAAGAGCCAAAAATAGACTGAAGGGGTTTGGCTTGGGGGGTCGGTGTTTTACACACAGCTCAGTTGTAACTATTTTTTAGCCACTCTGTGTTTATGGCCAATTATGTTGATCCTCACCCAGGGCCAAGATCTATGGGATTCTCGGGGTGAGCACGAAAGGCTCCTATCACCAAAATATTTGTCACCCAGATCACCAGCACGGGCTGTGTGACCGACGCTGCAGGACAGACACGCTCCACGTTTCCTTCGAGAGGAGAAGCCAGCCTGGCCACCTCCATCCACACCAACCCGGCTTTAATCAAAGTGCAATCTCATCACCCAGTGGCGCTGGTCTCCGTGGATTGCTGCACAAACATGTTTTTCAAGAACTGGAATGACTATCTCCTCTTTTCAGCTGTAGAGCACATTTCTGACAGAGGAAGGGGGTGTCTCTTTTCTATGCAAAGAGGGGGCACTACGAAACGCATTTGCAGAACTGTTTGGCAGAATATTAAACAGTGGAAGAGAGATGTGTGGATGAATTTATCACCTCTTTCTCCGCACACCCAACCACCCCAAGGAAGAAGACACAAAGCTCTGGACCTCTTATTAGGAGAGATGGAGGCTAAAGTGAGTGGCACTGTTCAATTAAAAAAAAAAAAGAAAAAAGCAGGCGGCAATTTTTTCTTTCTAGCTCTGGTGGAAAAATCTGTTCTACTTTCCCTGTCGAGTAAGATGTGTTTTCTGTACGCATCACGTTTGCTCCAGAACAACGCTCGCCCTGCCATGAGGCTCTGCTGCGCTCACCGAGTGCCGGGACTTGAACTGGCCAACCTGCCGCCAACTAAAATACAAAAACTTGATTCCTCCGGAATAATCTGTTTTGTGCCTGTCTTCAGCATTACTCCACAGTAGGAACTCTTTTTTTTTTTTTTAAATTTCTTTTTTGGGGGGAGCTCAAGATACCATCCTTCCCTGACGACACGTTCATAATCTCAGTGGTGGGAGTAGGTTAACAGCCCATAAGCTAATAATTTTTGTCGCAGCAATTTTAGTTTCCCCAACTGTATTATTTAAAAACCTGACCCAGGGTGTGTGTAGAGAATGACACTGCTGAGAAATCCAAATAAGGGAATGAAATGGCAGCTTGGCAGGGACCCAGCGGCCACACCTATTTACAGGGGAAGCCGAGCACAGCCACCATCATTAATTAATTCAGAAGCCTCGGCACACAAAACTCGATCTGGATGCACGCTGCATCCCCCACCTGAGAAACGCCGCACGCAGCCAGGTCTGGGCTAAAATCACGGGAGGCTGCGGGGCTGATGCCGAGCCCCTGGTCCTGCAGTCAGAAAAGGGAATAAAAGTTGTCACTATCACCCATGGCATCGAGGGGGATTTTTAATCTTGAGCAACCGCCGGCAACAAACCTCTAAGGGTCCCTCGACCCAGAGCACGCAGAAAGCAGACGGACACCGACGACGAGCAAGGTGAGATTCACTCTTGGCTCCTTCGGTGGCTTTAGGCAGAGCAGCACCTAACTGCCACCCGAGCATCACGGCGTTTTGGGTAGGAAACAACCAGAGGTGTTACAACGACACCAAACAACATTTTGCAAAGGAGATCTTCTTACCCTGCTCGCGTCTCTGAATGTCCTAAGGGATCAATAACATGCGCAATATTAAAATGAGTCGTGTTTAATTACTCCTATAGGCACCTCACAGAAATGAGTTACTCATCAGGTCTTAACCGACGGGATTCACACGCTTTTGTTCCCCAAGCCACTTAAAAGTCCTGGCTGCTTGTTAAACCATAACCTTCAGGTTTAAAAGCAGTTTTTGGCCCGACAAAAGGAATGAGTACGTCCCTCTCTGGAGACCTTTGCTGAAGGAAGGAGAACAAGCAGAAGGATCTTCAACACCTTCAACAGAAACTCACGGAATAAAGATCGCGGGGAGCCTGGAGGAGTACCTGCCTCCCAGAGCCCAGCTTTCCTGCAACGAAGCACGTGCCCGCAGCCACAAAGCTGGTGATCTTTATTTACAGATGTCATGTGAAGTTTACCTTCTTCAGGACTGAAGCATTTTAGAGCTTTTCCACAGAATACCTCACACCCGTGCCGTACACCAGACCACCCCAAAGGCACGCTCCTTTCCACCTCGTTTTCTCTGTTACCGATTAGTTTTGCTTTTTTTGACTATTCATTAAACTTCCCCACTATGAGGATTTGCAAAATATATTAACGCATCTTGACATAACAATCAAGGAGCTCCTCTTGGAGATCCTCCTGTTCAATCCTGCCATCGTAGCCCATGAAGCAGCAACAATTTTTCATGAATTTTAAGACATTAATTTAATGTTAACCTTAACTATAAGGGCTACCTATTATCCTTAAGGAAAATAAGAATTACTATGCCTATCCATCCCAGATTAGTCCTGAGCTGAGCTTCTGAAAGTTACACAAAGATCACTCTTCAAGTTAGGCACTCGCTTTCCAAGCCTACACCTCCTAAGCCTTCAAAACAAACAAGCAGCCAGCAGAAGGAAACCTGAAGTCCCCACTCAACAGCATCCGAGCAGCACTGATGGGATCTCACTGCTGCGCGAGGGAATTCCCAGCATTTCAGATCGACACTGCGGACGTACGATCTCCACGGTGCTTCAGTGCGTTTGCACCTAATTCTGTCGGCAACAGGATTTTCTAAGATCCTATTAAATATGAATGCCTCCAGTTTCCTTCCTAATTCTTGCAAGCATTCCCAAGCTCGTGATCACATGGCGACTCCAGCAAGAGAACACACTGGGCACGGCCAACAGGCTGCGGCCAGGAAGCTGTTCCTGCTTACGGCAACAGGTAAATCTGTGTTAGTGTGAAATCTAACGAGTCCATCTCCGGACTGATTTTGGGATCTGGAAAGTCTTCAGTATCTGTAGGATAAACCAAACTAAGAGGAAAGCCACCGCTGACCACCTTCAGCAACACTTCCCTTACAAAACTGCCACAAAAGTGACCTTGCTGCTGCGATGAGGCTGGTCCCACACCGGCGCTGGGCTCGGTCCAGCCACACTCTGGGCATTTACAAAACTGTTTGAAGAAAACCTGCTGCTAGTGACTGTCTCAGCCTGGTGTGCAGGAGATGTGCTTTCAGCAGCCAACACTGACAAGAGTCCCTGCATCTGGACCCGAGCGAGGGAACAAGTTAACCAGCATTGCCCAGTCCACGGTGAGGCAGAACATCACACAGCCCCCTCGCCACCGGGTGTTTCAGAAACATCCTCAGGCACCCGAATTTTTAAATCCCCATTTCTGTTCCGCTGAAGATACTGGAAGTGGGGGGAGAGGGGAGGAATGGTGTTTACTTCACACCAGGGCTCATCTCCTGCCTTGTTGGGAATGCTCTTTCATAGGCTCGAGTTTTTTTTTGTTCCCATCCCTCCAGCTCCCATCCACGCCGCTGGAGCACATACCGTCAGGGACAGCTGGAAGCGCGGTGGACGGCCTCCTGACTCTCAATCCACGGGGTCCAGCAAGATTCGGGGACAACTTCTAATTTAGTTTGGTTCATGTTTATACAGGAATAAGCCCAAGTCAGAAGGTGACGCATAAGACACCAAAACCAGAAGACGAAGCGCTCGCACACTGATCCCTTTCATGCCGCAGCGGAGTTCACTACAGGGCACCGCGAATTAGCAGGGAAACTGCCTTCAAGTGATTAGTCACCTCGTAATTGTTAAAGGAATTGGAGACCAACTCTTCTTCCAACCGTGGCAGCAGTCAAGCCTTGCCGGCAGAGCCTCAGCGCAGCGCCAGCTCCTCTGGAATTCCAAACTTGCCAACGGCTCCAAAGAGGCAAGTCGCAGCCAAACTGCCTCACCTGGAGGGTCATCCAAAAACAGCCCCGAAAACTCCTTTACTCTTGCAAAATACTGATTGTTTTTTTGTTTGTTGTTCTTTTGGGAGAGAAAAAGGAGGGAGGAGAAGGAAAGAAAACAAAAAAAAGTTGGAAAATTAATAGAGGCTGAAACGCTAGAGTTAAAAAAAAAAAGTAAAATCCAGAATTTAATAAGAATGAATGAAAACAAACAGAACAGACTGAGATAAACTCAGATGTGTGTGTTCAACGGCTCTCTGGCACCTGAACAAGACCTCCAAGAGAAGTCCTGGAGCGCTTTAAGACTCCACTCATTGTCATGACACAGACCACGCGATGCTTAACGCCAGCAGCACCTGACCAAGCCACAGAAGATTTCTAAAAGGTGAGGGACCCCTGTTATGTCTGGGTCAGCGGATCGGTTTGTTTTGTGCACAGACCAGAAGCCGAGGGAGGACTCGAGGATCCAGGTGATGCCCAAGGGCTCTCCAGGAAGGCAATGGGAGAACAATCAGCCTCCCAGAACCGAGCCTTCTTAAAAGGCAAAATAACCTGAGCAGAAGCTTCTGCAAGTCTTGGTGACAGGGGCACAGGCTCGACCCTGCCACTGGGACAGACCCGCCAGCCGTAAGGGATGCACAGAAAGAAATCCTGCAGGCTTGGAACTCACCCGACTGTTGCACATCACCTACACGATGTACACATGATCACCCACCAAGTCCTGAACTAATGAACATGGGATCAGGGGCTAACTCCCTCCTTCCCTTGGGCGAGGGTTTGCCTGGGCAAAACTTTCTCGCTAAATCTAATCAGATTTTTTTTTTCCTCCAAATGCCCTCTTCACTCAAAGAGGCTGAGCCGTGCCCACAAAGCGAGAGTCACGACGCTGCTTCCCAGCCTCACGCACAGCAGAGAGACAGCAGCGTAGCGGGCAACAGGTGAACGAGCCCCAGCACAGTGGCCAGGCGCTCTGTAATTAGGAGGAAAGCTGTTCGGGAGAATTCCTCCCTGCCCGTGGTGGCCGCAGTCTCCCGAGGTGATGCCGAACAGGTCACGCAGACACGCAAACGCTCCCAGGTAAACACCCGCCGTTCACTGGTGCCCTGCCGGAGAGTCCCCAGACCTGACACACCACCAAGTCAAACACCAAAGGACGCAATCAAAGCGACGAAAGCCATGAAACACCAGCACCTTCGGCGAGCGGGGAAGGAAGAGGAGAAGTGCTGAACAGCAGAAACCCAACATAGGAAACTGTGTATTAATAAACCTTAACCTTTGTTCTGTCCTGCGCTGGCTTCGGGCAATTCACTCTCCTTTTCCCCACCTGAAAAATGGACATATGATTCATCCGGCAAGGGAGTTCACCGATGGACACAGGGCACTCAGACCCAGCTGTGCTGAGCAGGTAGAAAATGCCACAAAGGAATGAATAACCTCAGAAATTCCAGGTGATACATGAGAAATAAAGCAGGAACCAGAGTGAGGGTCGACACATCCAACAGGTGCCCAGTTCCCCAGGGCAGGGATGCCACAGAAATGCAGAGACAGAAGGAGGGGGAAGAAGGTTAGAAAAGCCTGAAAAAAAAAATCCCAAGCAAGTCTTTAAACCAATCAATCACTGCATGAATGCATAAATCACATAAATCAGCAGAATGTCTATATATAACGTGTCAAACTCTAGCTTGTAAACTTTAAGGGCACAAGTCTAAAACAAGCAGCAGGGGTAGCCCAGGGCGAGCAGCCTGATCAAACCATCAGGAACAGATTTGAATTTTTTTATTTTATTTACTATATTTAAAGAATATATTTGAAAGGCTGTGCTGGAGTTTTCCAATCCATCAGTGGCAGGTTTTTCTCTTAACATTTATTCTGTCTAATGCCAGGAGAAGAGGAAAGATTGCTCATGGACCATTTTTTTCCCCCCAATCAACAAAATATGCTAATTACACTGCACTTCACACACTGGTCCCAGAGCATGTGCTGCGATACCTCGATCGTGAACAGCATCGCACAAAAGCAAATGTGACTTCCCCAAGTCTAAAAATAAATCTACCATATTTTCAGATGCCACAGTCTCCAGGAACATTCGGAAAGGAAAAAACCAACAAAACAAAACCATCAGACAGTTCTATGTTAGATTACTGGTCCCATCAGAGTAAGGCACTAAGAAACAAAACTATTAGAGCCCAGGGAAGAGCTCACAGCTCATATAGGTATGAAAAAAAGAAAGTTCTGATGCCCAAAGATTTGAATTTTTAAACGCATAAGAGCACTATCAGCAAGCAGCATCTAGGTATCGCACGCAGAAGTTTGTGGTTCGAAACACGCTCAATGAAAGTGTTCTAAATTTAGGCAGCTAAACAGCATTTTCCACTCAGCAGCTACACACAGTGCGAGTGCTCCAGCAACGCAGAAAACCCGAGACCCCCACGGCACCTCGGCACCTTGGTCCTTCCCACCTCCTTGCAGCAGATACCGAGACTTTCGGCTGGCTGGCGGCTGGCCGGGGACCCGACCCCACGGCCATCATTTCCAGAAGTACCACTGAAGATGTGGGACGATCTCCAGTGTGGCCTCGTTGCATCCGAATGGATTTCAGACTTGATTTTAAATAAATACTTCCAGCACTATCCAAAAGACATCAGAAGTTGATTCCCTCGAGTTTCACCCCAAGCATCTCTCCTTCTTCTCTCCCTAAAAAGCCACGCAGCAGAAGCGATGCAGCAAGAAAGCAGGAACGCGTAGAGCCCATACGGATGGGCAGGGCTGACGACGAGCACACCCAGAAATAGAAGGGTAAGACCATAAGACAGTAAGCCCGGGGTTCCTCCCACAATTACAGTTCCTTTGACAGCAGAGGGATAACTCCAGCTCAAACCCGAGGCCACGCAGAGAGGTCCCTAGAAGGGCCAGACATTGTCCCTATGTACGCATGCTGCTGCTCTGCATCCTTCATCCTGCTCGGCGTGAGCCTCACAAACAGCACACCGGCGCTGCCTGAATCCGAACCAACGATTTTAAACCGCTCCACAGATGACTACCGACCTGTAATTACTACAAAAAGTCGTACGGCAGCTATATTAAGTTACAGCATTAGCATACGGCCACTGCATCATACGCCAGCAGTGTTGCATCATCGCCCGTTGATGTAACCTCACGACCATGTAACGCTGTCAGGGACGGTACCAGCTACTCCTCTGCGCTTCCACCTCTCCGGAACAGAAACACGCCGGGATATCTCCATCCTGCTCCGCTGCGGGATACCGAGCGACCACAGAGACACAACTCAGCCTCTGGAAGAGGTCACAAACTCGCTCTTTTTCCAAGTCAAAGCTAGAGGACCATCAGCCTGTTGCTCACCCGCAGACAGGTGAGCTTGCACAGCCTCAGCACCACATGCCAAGCTGCGCAGCCCTCCCCACTTTCAAAATCAGATAGTTGAGGGGGGGAAAAAACAAATCAAACAGTTCCCAGCTCTCAGATCCTATCTGAGATAGGTAACCACAGAGCCCTGCTGCCTGCAGGATATCACACCCTTTTTTTGTCCAGAGCTTGACAATCCTGACGCACCAAAGGCTACGCCAGCAGTGGGTGACAGTATGTACCGTAATATGCCGTTCGGAGGTGTCACGTCTCGGGTGGCTGCGAGGTGGCACTGGGGGATGACGCCCGCCCGGACAGACAGCTCTCCGGTCAGCACAGTCCCAGTTAAAGAGCCTGGGGGGCTATTAGCCCCCCTGCAGCCCCAGCGCCCGCAGGCATCACCACAATATCACCCGCAGGCATCACCACAATATCACTGCCACCACCCGGCAGGTAATGTCCCAAGATCTGGGGGGACTGTCTGTCACCAGGGCCAGGCCCGCGGAGCCTGGTTTTGCTCAGCAAGGTTTCGTTCTCTTCTCCCGCTGATGTACGGCAGCCTCCAGCCCGCTGGCATGTCTCCTATTCCCAAAGGCCCCTCTTCGTTTCACTTCCTGTGTAACTGCCTCTACCAGCAGCTCTGCCACCTCTGCTTCCAGCTGCATTCACAGGCGGGGAAGCAAGAGAGAACCATGAAAGCCAAACACCTGCAAAAGAAGCTGGAAACGAGGATTTAGAGCCACGCCTGAAATTAGTGCTCTGTGACAGCCAGCGCTGCATCCGTCAGCTCAGGATCCTCTGTCCTGGGGAAAAGGGGTTTGCTGCACAAAGTACAAGAATGTCAGAGCTTTGGGCAGCCAGAAAAAAGACAAGTGAAAGCAAAACCTTTAAAAAAAAAAAAAAGGCAAGCAGATGCTCTAGAGCAGTAGGTGCATCCCAACTTACGGGCTTCCCCAGCCTGGTCATTCCAGAGCAGTAACATGCCAGCCAGTTCCAGCCCCACGAGAGCAGCAATTCCTGGACGCTCGGGACCTCGACGTGGGCAGTGCCACTTCCAGGGGACTGTCCCAACCGGGGCCAAACCCTGCCCGGCCCCTCCCGCACCGGGCCAGGGCACCCAGCGAGACCCTCACCCGCAGCGCTGGCCGGTAACCCCGTTCCCGACCCCCGGGGGAGGCGGCAGCCGCGCAGCCCCTCGCCGGGGGGCAGGGGGGGCTCAGCCCGGCGCACCTTGAGCCGCAGGAAGGGCGGGCGGGGACTCTTATTGTGACACGGGCCGCAGCCTGGCCGCCAGCCGGGCCAGTGCCACGGCGGGGGCTGCCCGGGGCGGGGGCTGCCCGGGGNGCGGGGTCGCTCCCGCCGCCTCCGTTCGGCGGCGCCGCCGTGCGCGGGGGGCAGCGGGGGTCGGGGGCGATCCCAGCCCCGCGCCGGCCCGGGTGGCGGAGGAAGAGGAGGAAGAGGAAGCAAGCACGGCGGAAAGCCCGCAACAACTTTCCGAAACAAACGCCTCGCAGGCTGCCGTCCCGGCGCCGAACAAAAGCCGGTGGCGACCCGGGGCGCTCGGCCGCGAGCTCCCGGGGGTCGCAGCGCCAAACTTTTCGTTTTACCGGCGAGGCTTCGCCCTGGGAGCCCCGCTGCCCCCCTCCCACCCGCCGCAGGCAGGGCACGGACTCCTTCCCCAGCAGCATTAATCAATCAGTCCGGCCAGAGAGCAGGACTTTGCACTTTTCCCGGGCTAACGAGGGCTGTCCCCGGTCCCCGCACGGCCGGGGCTCTCCCGGAACTCCGCCGGTAGCGCCCACGCATCCCCCGCGCCTGCCGCTCGCCAATAACTCCGCTGCCGCCGCCTCTCCCTCCCCCAAGACAATAAACCCAACGAGAACTTTTAATCTGAGAACTCACACGCCGCTGCACCTCCCCGCCGGTCCCCGCGCATCCGGTCGCCGCCGGTCCCGTTCCCCGGTTTGCCGGTTGGTCTTCCCCACCCCCGTGCCTCGCCGCCCCCTTTTTCCGCACCGCCAGGGATCCCCGGTTAATCCTCTCCGCCGCGGCTCCCCCTCGCCAAATAATGCGCTTCTCACACATGGAGTCGCGGCGTCACTCGGCGGAGCATGCGCGCGGCGGCCCCCGAAGCACTGGGCGGCCCCGTCCTGCGCCGCAGCGGCGGCGGGGTTGGCGCGGCGCCGCGGGGACAGCGGCGGTGGCAGCAGCAGAGGCAGCAGCGGCCGCACCGCGCCGCGCGGGGGCCCGGCACCGCTTCCGGGCAATGGTGGAGCAGGTCTGTGACCCGGGGCACCATTGGCCGGAGGGGGTCGCGGCACATGGTAGGCGGGCGGGGATTGGCTACGACGCGGGTGAGGGGCGCCACCCCGGGGGGGCGCGGGACCCGCTGCGGCGCCCGGGGCCACGTGGAGCGGCGGCGGCGGCAGCGGCCCCAC
>VZTO01005540.1:0-10045 GCA_013400615.1 Syrrhaptes paradoxus | reverse complement strand
CGGCGGCAGCGGCCCCACGGCGGCCTCCGTGCCCCGGGCCGGGCGGGCATTGTTCTGGGCGCGCCGCCGCCTCCCGGGCCGGGCAGAGGGGAGCCGGCGGAGGCGCTGCGGTCCGGTGCGGCGGCGGGACCTCCGCTGACACGGATTGTTCTCGGGGCCACTTATCGTTTTCCTTCCTGAGCGTCTGCAGGCGCTGATGAAGGAAACGGATGGCAGCGGGCTGCTCCCGCGGCTGCCCGGGCTCGGCGGCTCCAGCCTGCTGGAGGGTAACCGGGTAAAGAGGAGCACCAGAGCCGCGGGAGCGAGCCCCGGGACAGACTGCGTGTTCCGGGCAGGGCTACCGGCGCTCGGAGGCCTCGCTACCGGGTGCGGGCGGGCGGCGGGGAGGCACGGACTCGGTTCGTTTCTGAAAATCTGTCTTGAAGACAGCGGAGTCTGAGCCGGTCTGAGCTCCACAGATTCCGGAGAGAGACACTCTAAGCAGCCAACACTAGAAATAGCGATTTCCTTACATCCGAGAGCCTCGGGTAACTCACAGGAGTGCTGCCGACAGCTCACGGTGGGGCAGCAAGCAGCAGAAAGCAGCCTGAAAATATCGGTAAATCCCCAGAAACCCAACCCTGAGCCAGCGGAGGAGACGCAGAGCGAACCCGAGAGCACAAGGCAGCAGCGCTGCGATCCCAGCCGCTGCCCGGCGCTGGGACGGACGGAGAAGCAGCATCTGGGGAGCAGCCCTGCTCTCCTCCTGTCCGTCTGCTTACAGGAAACTTTAGAAAGGCTTTCTGCAGCCACATTCACCAGGTCTTAAGTCCAGCAGGCAAATTATTTTAGACCAAATTAATAGCAGAAGAAATTCTGAATTGTTTTCTTTCTATCACCAGTCCCTTTAATACGCCTGCAGATCTCTGGTGTGGTTTTCCAACTCCCGATTTCTCCTGCCCTTCCCTCAGCACAGGCAGCTCCCCGAGCGCCGATCTCGCCCTGGTGTGTTCCCCAGGCAGGGCTGCCTAAGGAGGGTGGTATAGGAACGACCTTTGCAAGTTCCCAAAAGATTTTCTGTAATGCCAACGAGCCTTACAATTGCCAGTTTTCCACATTTCTGGAGACAAGTCATTTTTCCCATACTTTAGGGTTCTCCTTCCTCCCTAAAAGGATGAAACTTGGGGCTCTGCAATCGTATTTCTGACACGTTTTGTAAAACCTAGTCGAAGCATTAAGTTAATATATTAATCTATAAACATCTTCGCCATTAAGACAGAACTGCTAAAATACAATTAAAGTCGTCCTCTCTCCTGTAAAACAGCACCTAAAGCCTTCACAGCCGGGTCAGTGCACCTCTAATCTGAACGTACCCCTTTTGGGGGTACCTTCTGGAGTACCGGGGCACTATCCATCACCGTATTGCACTTTTATTAAAACAGGCAACGTTCTATTATTAACATTATTGGATTTTAATCTAAATTGAATACTGCATTTAAATTAAAATCCAATAGTTCAAAATTAGAGAAACCATTTCTGTAGGCAAACAGCTCTACTGCAAATCCTCCCTTTGATGCAGCAGCAGCACAGTAAAGCAGCACCAGAGCGGCATTGCCTCGTTCCTCACCTGCGCCTTGATTAAACTTCCCAATTAAGCGCACGGCCAAGCGGGAGAAGGAAAGCTGGATTTCAGCGGGCTGTCTCAGCTGAAGCTGGCAGCTTTGGGTGTGTCACTAAGGTGACAGTGTTAGAGGAGGGCATCAGGAGCTGGTGACACTGCCCGGTGCCGTGGTGCCTGGACCTGGGTGTGTGGGTGGCTCCGGAGGGAAGCCGTCTCCATCAGCCTTTCCACCCGCACGCAGCAGTCACGCTTTGTATCTTTCTTTGTATCGGGCTTTTTGATTTTTGTAAGGATCTATTACAAAGATTCAATCTATCAAATTGACCTGAGTGCTTACTTTCACGTGATTTTCATTTAAGAAAGTGGCATAAACCCAGAAATCTGCATCAATACCGGTTCTGCTAACCAGAACTGATGTGACACAGCCCAGATTCTACTTTAAAGCTGAATACCCACTCAGTTCTCTTCCAAAGGCATTTCCCTCATTCCAGACGTGAAGTCTATAGATGATATGGATCAACTACTTCATCCTGTGCAGTTCAACACTGCACCATCTACACTCTTCATAAAAACACCACCCAATACAGCGTACACCAGGCCGCTCGTTTTGTTGAGACAATTTGGTATTGGGATGTGAGAAAAAAATCTGCAAGGATTCAGGCAAAACATCACAAGTCTCCCTAAAGGAAGAACGAAAAAAGAGATTAAGCCTTTTCTCAGTGCACATCAGAATGTAGGTCAATGAAGAGCAAGTAAAGCTCAAGCCAGCTCTGGCAGCCTTGGTCATCTTCCTCCAACCACCGGCAGATGTACGGCGCACGGGAACATGCTAATATTGGCACACTGAACAGGCGGAACGAGTTCCTGAGCTCAGTAGCCGATACGGGTTTTACTGAAGGCAGAGAACACAACCCTGAAGCCATCTGATGGTCTAGAAGAGCAAGAATTGGGAGCACGGATACTTCAGATCAGCCTCTGTAACGTTTGCCGGATTTCCACCGCTCAAAAGATAAACTGAGGCTACTGCTGAGTGTGTGCTGACCCGGAGTCTGGCACCCGGACAAGACAGACTGCAATCCTTCCTTTTTTAAAAAAAGCAAACCCCAACGCACCTTGTAAGGATGGGTTTTTTTTCTGGTTTTACACTGCTGTCTTGAAGTTTGAAATGAACAGATTTTAAATAGCTACATCCTTAAACAGTTAAAGGGAAAAAAAGGATAAAACTGTGAGCATGTTGCTACAGTGCTCAAAGTCTTGAGAATACAATTTTAAGATGGCTTATGCTAAGAATGAAAGGAATTCCATAGGCTTGAGACCAAGAGATGGTCCTTTACTTATTTTCTCGTGAAACTATTTCCATGCCAGTGCGAGTCGCAGCTCCCACCAGCTGCTTGGGACAGAATTTCTGGTACGTAGTTCAGGAATAGGATGAGCTGGTGCTTTTTGACAAGAAGAACCTCAGACATGTCAGGGTCCCTGTACCGCCACGTCCGTTTGTCTGTCTCCCACCTACCGGGAGTAACGCTTAAACGTGAAACATTTCCTGCAGCAAAGCAGGACGCGAGATTGGAAACAGCCAAAATGCCAGTGGGGTGAGTGACCCTGAATAGAAATGAAAATTAATCTTTCTGGAACTGAAAGAAATTAAAGATCAGTAAATTACTGAGGAAACGGAGAAAGCAGCGGACAGATGCAAATACTGCTTGGCCCAAGATGGTGTCCAAGCCTGGTATTATCTGACCCCGTCTCTAATAAGCACATTTATGGCTGGAAGAGGATCTATTAGGAGCTTTGCTCCAATTCCACAAGCGCTTCATGGACTATTGATTTTGCTCAGAAGTGGGAGAGAGCAAAGTTCACCCAGCAGTGCTGTTATTTAAAGATCCACCAGAGAACATCTCAACCTCCTGGAAAGTGGTCCACCACAGGCCTCCTCACATCAGTTGTCTTGTGATCTGCAACTTCAGACACAAATGTTTCCCTGGCAAACAGTGAGTCAGACCCACAGAGCCATTACTGGAGGGAATGGCTGTAAACAAGCACCTCTCCTTGTTTACTGATCCCTGTCACGTGGCTCATCAGTACTTGACCCTGATTAAAAGAAGAATTAACTAGTTACAGAAATCTCTGCAGAGCTCCAGTATAATTTGACTTTCTGTAAGTTTGAACTGCCACAAACAGCCCTGTGAGAAGCAGGAACTCCAATCGGTGGATGCTGACCTACAGAGAGACCTCAGCCTCCCTGCTGACTGTATCCATCCCGGAATATTCCCCAGAATCTCTCCCATCTGCACCCCACAGCCTGGTTTGAACCATCTATCTCATCTGCAGCCTGCGAGTGTGACAGACCCCAAAAGAAAACCTGGAGCCCTCACGAGCCTCCCTGCTTTTATCATTTTGTGCAAGAAACAAGGCTCGGTGCACAGGTCTCTCCTCTAGCAGGGAATCCTTTTCCAGAGCGGACGATGGGATACTGCTCACAGAACTCTGCCAGCCAGCAGCAGCTTCTGCATCGGGGGCACTGCTGACCACTCAACACTGTCCTCTAAGGGAAAACTCAAGGGTGTGCCACAGTCCACATGTGCAATCAGCTGATTTTATTATTACCTGCTAATTTCCTCCCATCTTACCCCCACACAGCATTTTGCCTCCTCTCACGGCTAAGCTCTTCGGGGTGGGGGCTCTCTCCCAGTGCTACAGGAGCCCTGCCTGGTTTTAAGAACAAATATCTTCCTGAGTGCAATAATCAACACTCCAGCGGTGTATAATTTTTTTGTTGACTCTTGATTAAAAAATATCTGAATTACTAATTCACACTAGTTTCTGTATCCATATACTCTGAATCCCTGAGCAGTGAAGGCAGGAGAAAAGAAAAGAAAAAAAAAGAAAAGAAAAAGCACCAAAAGTGTACAACATTTCCTCCAGCGGGGAGAGCGTTCTGGTCTTTGCTGCCCTCCAAATTAGAGGTAATGGGGGAAATAGAAAATACGACCTCAATAACTGATAGTTTTTAGCAAACATGGAACAGAACAGACCCAAAGCTCTGTTTGTAGTTACCCCATTTTCTAGAAAACCAGCCTGTATCCTTGAGGGACCAGTTAGGCTGACTGGTCTGCTTTGGGCTGAAATGGTTCATTTCTCAAGATTAAGCAGCAGCTCTGGAAGTGGTAGTGTCACAGATGCCACGATGAAAACTTTGTTCTCTCCCTTCCGCTGACACGTCAGAGGTCCCTGCCCAGGGCCGTGGTGCAGTTGTCCGGAACTGTACCAAAGATTTTGGTTTTGAAAGCCAGAATGTGCTGATCAGCCCAGTTGGGAATTTTCAGGATATCAAACTTGAAACTGAAATGGCTCAAAAGTATTTTGAAGCAGGATTTGTGTTTATCCCCCAAAGTGTGCTGCAGATTGCAGGAGGTGGCAGTGACTCCAGGCTGCCATCGTTAATAATAAATCGTTATTAATCACATCTAACAACCCCCCCAGTCAGTGTTTCCCAGTTGGCAAACTGGACACAGAAAAGCTTGATTCAGGAAGGATTTGTTTTTACAGCTCAGACCCTGCAAACTCAGGGTTTCAGCGTGTGCAGGGAAAGCCTTTCACAAGGTACACGGGTTTGTCCCTGCAGCCTGGAGAACTCCACCTGAATTCCACAGATGGATTTGAGCAATTCCCAGTAATTTATTCTCTCAGTCCAGCATCAGACTAGATTCCTGATGGAGACGAGTGCTCGCACAATCAGATATCTGTCTGTACTCATGCCGTGACATCGGCAGTTCTCTGTGGTTTAACAGACGAGTTCTGGCTAAAGATCCTTAAGGATGGGGTAATTGAGAAATAAAAGAGTTGATGGAATGCATTCTGTATTAATTATAACTTCTGCCTATGCAAGACCTTCTTTTTCCAGTGATAAAATTTTGATGGAAATAAAGAGAAGATCCTTCAAAGCACTGTCAGGTTACTCTTACTTTAGATTTCTTTAAATATTCAGACAGACAAATGGCTCATGCTCTCCTTGCTGCTAAAACCCATACTGTGTACCAGTGCTGAGGCTGGCTGTGTATAAACTCATCTTTTAACTGAATTAGCTTCAGCCTTAACTACTTTTTTTTTTGTTACTAAAAGGAAAACCCTTCTTACCCCAAGAGTTGGGACTACTGGTTGGCTACAGACAAAGGCATCAAGCACAGTGGGTATCACGAGAGGTTCCAGTTCAGACTATGATTAACACTGAATCTCCAGGATGAACTCCAAGGCAGCCTTGGAGGGAGCCAGCTAGAGAGCTGAAATCCAGCATGGAAATTTTGCAACAGAGATGAAATGAACTTAGAACAATCCTGGTTTACAAGTGACTGCAATAAAAGGAAGATAAAGAGCAAAAAGTGGGAACTTTGAGCAAAACACACGTGGAATACTGAGCCTTCAGTAAAATCGAGCATCTTCCTTAGACTTGTTCAAGGGAGTGCCCAGTTGTTCCTGGTTTCTCAAGGCATCCACCCCAGAGACCAGCACTGCAGTGAAACTTCCATTGCATCCAAGGACAACTGGGCAATTTCGCTACAAAATCATCCCCTTGATTATAATTACACTTATTAAAATGTGTATCATGCCAAGGCCAAGCAAGTTGAACTTACCTCTCAAACAACTTTATTTTAAACTTTCAGAGGTGAACAGAAGTTTGACAGTTCAACATGACCTCGGTTTGCTATAACTCATGTTGTTATTTTTAAAAGAGGAATGCTCAGAGTCCTTCTTTACCTGTAATTCTCCAGGACTTGACTGTGTATCTGTGAGCTGCCAACAGAGCCTCACCAGAAAGTTACAAGCAGTCATGGGCACACTGATGTGAGGGCAGAGGTCTGGGAAGGCACAGCCAGGTTTGGCGGATCTGAATACAGCTGGCGAGACAGACTGTTCTGGAGTACTGAACACCTCGGTACTTTCACGAGGATTATGAGAGTCTTACACCACGTTAACAATCAGCGTTTATTAGCATTGTTCCTTCTGGTAATACGATGTTTATTATCAGGACACTGAAAAGCCAGTCTTTTCCCCTAGCTCCCTGCTAATTCTAACTGCAGCCCTAAGAAGCCGCCTCTCTTCCCCCACCAGCGCTGTACTAGGTCAGTTCCATAACCTGCTTTCCTGCTGAAAAGCAAGGCTTATAAATTAGATTCATTTCTAAATTTAGGATTGATGGGATCAGTCATTACAGGTCTTATTTTTTTCAGGCAGATTTCAAGGGAAAGGTATTTATAAAGCAACTACTGCTTCTTGCTTCCAGTTTGCAGAAGTCCTGAGCTGTCAATCTGAGCGTGTTTGTGTTAGCTGCTGAGCCCACCTTCACAGAATGAACAGAGCTTTCCTGGGCAGAGCAAGATTAGGGGTTTTCTTCTTCCAAAATGATCTTTTATTTAACAGTACTTCACAAATTGCATCTACGGCTTCCCCTAGCCTTTATGTTGTAACATACAGGCTGTTCAATAGGAACAAGGATCAGTTGAGGAAGAAGAGAACACCTCGTTGTGCCAACAGGCAGACTCTGTAAGCTGCTTTCCCATCTGAAATCTGTCCTGGACAATGCATCCAAAGACTTCTGACAGTGGGGGAGATCCCTCGCAGCCATCAGCTACTGCTGCTGGTGACATGCACCCAGTGCACCGCCAAGAGATGGCTCTGGGGAAAAAAAAAAAATCACATCCGTGTCACCAAAAGCTGGAGCACCCTTTGTTTGCCGTTGAGGGGTGCAGAGGGAACCGAGGGAGAGTGGCACGGAGCTGCAATCCAGGGGGTCGGTGCTCCAACGACTAACCAGATACTTGTTTAATAACTGCAGAAGAAGGACAGCCCAATTCTTATCATCAGGCTCTCTGGAGATTTGACATCCTTGGCATTGTATCCTAAGAGGAAGGAAATTTCTCACTTCCCTAGCTATTCCAGTTATATAAATCAATTGTTGAAGGATAGTTTAACTGGTCTGCGCAGAGGAACCCAGCAGCTGCATTTGGGCTCAGATGCTCTTTGGAGATACCCATCTAGAAATACAAAATAGAACGCTTTGCCATTTCTCAGTAATTATACTGCATGTACATTGAAAAAAATGGTGAAACCCAATAGCTAGGAAAAAAACTGCCTGATTTTATACTGGCAGTCATGCTGTGAAGCTGTTTGACCAGGGTCCTCTGGACCCAAAGCCCAGATGTTGTCACCAAATACTGACCACCCTCATTTTCTCCAGCCTACTCAGAACTTTCATGTCTTACCAGCCAGGCAAGTGGGTTCAGCTGCATAAACTTAAAGAACTTATAAAAGACTACTAGTAAGATTGGTGGGTTAGAAGAGTTTTACAGCAAAGAGAAAGCTGGAAAGATGGAAGACACCAGGGTGGGAAGCAGTGGGTCTCCCTTTGGATTGAGAGAAGAGACATTCAGTTACACCTCAATCTAGCAACAGCCTTGTACTTTCTGAGGCAGTGAGGAGGTTAACGTTCAGCAGTTCTGCCTCTCATGTACAATCCTTGAAGTACTCAAGTCTGTCATGATGGGAACTGGATAATTAACTTGGGATGAAAGCTCGTTCACATTCTTCAAGTAGCTTTCAAAAGCAAAGTTAGTGTGTTTGTGTACTTCTTTTAAAAAAAGTTATTGGTAGTCCCCCACTCATTGCTTATGGACAAGTTTCTTCCTGCAAGACCCTGTGAAACTGCTCATGGCAACAGGAAATGAAGATGTTTAAAATGAAGCCAACTGGGAGATGGGAAATAGCCTGCAGCAGTTTGCTTGCTTCAGATAGCAGCCCATCGGACAGCAGATTGAGGGACCTCTCATCCACAGACACAACTTTGGCTCTACTTGTGGGATAACATCATCTGTCAAGATTTAGTCAGTGTTTGAGCAGAGTGCGTACTCAGGTTCACGCAAGACATATCATTAAACTGTTGAGAAGGTCTGAAAAAAAAGTGTTCTGTGCCATTGAGACTGAGATTAGAAGAAAAGCTCAATCTACAGCTTAAGAGAAGACTGCCCACTAAAAATACATCTTTTCCTTCTTAAAACTTTGTGCTTGGTGCAGTCATGAAAAATACTAAAGTATTTCACACAGTTTTCTTTGCCTTTAATAGTGCTTTGTGTTCAGCTAGTTCAAATAAATATTTGCACCACCAATTATCTAAATTGTTTAGGAGTTACAGCTAAGGGTCCTTCTCAAGTTAAAGCAAAAAGAACAATCTTTTTCTTCCCTTACACTTTTCTGTTTGGAATTTGCTGCTAAAATGCTGTGAAGAGTCAGAATTTGTAAAGTTTGTTACTTCTAAATACTTAAACTGAAAATATTCTTCTACTTACAGCAACTGCCACAGTGTGCACAGCTCATACAGATACTCCCTTGTGCTCTGTCTAGCTTTTCACTGCCCTTATCACAAAGATGGGGAAAAAAGTGGAAGATGGATAGAAAATTAATAATGAATTAGATTTTTAAGAAGCCCTCTACACAGGTTCTGTGAAACATGGCAGAAAGCTGGGGGCGAGGAGAAGGTGGTAGACCACAGACAGGATATAACTTTATTTTGAATAGAGCTTGTCTTGCGTACAAACTAAATCCCCCCCAAAGCAGTACAGAGATAAAACCGCTGCCAGAAAAAAAGTGGTTGAGGCGAACGCAATAGTGATGTTTTCAAATTCATGAAAAGAAGCCCGGTTCTCAAATCTTTGGACACATAACCTCCACGCCATCTAGACACAGGGGTATAAGGACTCCTCTTTGGCATCAGCCCCACAAAACACCTCCATCTTAAGTCCTGTCGCGAATTCAACCCATCTGGCACTCTCTCCAGCAGGCAACCAGTTTTTTTGTTCCTGCTTAGCAGGTCCCCTCCGTAAGTGGCCTCACCCTGCCTGCGCTCACCCTTTCTTCCCAGGGACGCCTCAGCCACACCAGACCCTCGATTTTGTGTTTGTTTTTTGGGGTTTGTTTTTTTTTTTGCTGCCCCGTCACAGAACTTTGTCCACTGCCGGAGTGCCACTTTCTCTGGCGGTGGCCGCCTCGTTCCCCCTGAAGCACTCACCACTGAGGCTTCTCCCAGGACTCCTGCTACCTTCGTGCCCACAACAGCCACCCTCTGCTTCCAGCAGCACCCTTCCCTCCCCGGCCGCCGGCCTCTCCCCCTCCGTGGCCCCATTCCCCGCCCGCTCGGGAGCCGGGGACACCCCGCCCGGCCGCTGGCCCCAAGTTCTCTCCCGGATGACCCATCTTTGAACATCGGTAGTTCCCTCCCCTCCCCCACTTCCCCTCCCCCGCCTTCCCAAGTCTCTGGGACTAATAATCTGGCTTTGCTGACATGCTCTGGTAGCTGTGCCTATCGGGCAACTCCCAGGATGCACTCTTCGCTCCTCCCTGGCACCCCCTCAGCCTTGCCCACCCTCCGCTGGTACTTCCCCAGCCCCCTTCTTT
>VZTO01005539.1:16391-35630 GCA_013400615.1 Syrrhaptes paradoxus | reverse complement strand
GTGCAGGTAGTTACTTTTCCTCTTGTAACAATATTGATGCACACGGATAAAAAGGAGGGTTGGGACTAGAACATGTGAAGAAAGATGACTGTGTGACATGGCGGTGCACATCAGAGCAGCAACAGGGAAGGGATCTCAAGGGAAGAACACATGCCCTCGTCTTGTCTGCACAGACAGGTCAGAATCAAGCAATAAACTGGATTTTACAAACAACCCTGATCCCCATTACAACTAAGAAAACAAAACCAACAGGAAAACTGAAAATAATGTATTAGCTTCTGGTAACACCAGTTTCTTTCCTCTCCTGATGCACAGAGGATCATATGGGGAGGGTTTTTTATCTTTCTTTTCCCAAATCACAACCATAAACAGACCAATAACAACAGCAAACATGGAACTAAGAGACGGAGCCCTATAACTATCTCTGTGGCTCACACAAAGTCAACCAATAATTCAGGCTCTCCAAGTGAATTCTTCTAAAGCCCAACTGTAATAATACATAGCTAGGTAACCAGTACTTACAACAAAACAAAAGATGATGCATTCTTGTAACAATAGCAAGTCTGGCAGTGTCTGGGAAAGGCAATACTCTTGAATTTTTATTGCCTTAACCACTAAACGTAACTCCAAACCTAAACATCATTTTCATTGCAGCCAGGTGAAGGATCTGTACAAACTGTGCTAAACTGTAACCTGAGGTGTAGTGTGTTTGGAAACATACAATATCTGAACTAAGACGATGACTTATGAAAACACCAGAGCTGTTCTTATCTCAGTGAGCTGTACAGAATCCAACAATTATCCAGCATGTTCAAGTTTTCATTTCCCAAATGATACTTCCTAACTCCACCCCAACCCCTAATTTTATATGCATACATATGGTTATTGAAAAGAATATAAGCTCATTATGATTCCATACAGAGTTCTACTCCTGAAAGCTTTGCAGAATCTGCCTAGAAGTGTGGGTCTTGAAAATATTATTTTTCTACCCTAAACCTCAAGCCAATCTTTTGGCTCACCTTCACTACAGCCAGTCCTGTAAACAAGATGTTAGCCACTGATAGCTTCATATTGTCCAGCAATAATCTAGTCTCCTAAAGTCATCTTTTGTAATGTAACCTGTATATAGGCTTGGAAGATGAAAAAGACAGTAAACCGAAAATACGATACTGGATCTTGACAATACCAAACCACTTTGTACTTCTAGATCCAACCAACTGGGCTGTCTACAAATTATGTTGTTGCATCCTCACCTAAACCTCTCCTCCTGCTGACAGCAACCTTCCTGACTCTTCAGATCTGTAAAGACTGATGGTGAACTGAGGTCTTGGCACTTCCCTAATCTTAATATGAAAGAAAGTAAATCATTACTGAAAGAGAACAAATGGCATCAGCTTGTAGCATCACTGGTCTCTTTCTTGCCCCTAAGAAACTTCCAGAAACTAGCAATAAATTGGATTCTAGACAGTAATATAATCTCAACCCTATCCAGAAGACCAGATACCTCAGGGCCACAGAACAGTCCCTGGCCCATTTTATTTTCTAGATTCAGTCTAAAGATTCCCAAGCATTAATCCTAAATTCCTATACCCCCAATTCTAACTCTTGCATTATTAATAACTACAGGATCAATTACTAGAGGGAAAGTTATATCAGCTGAGTCTTATCAATTCTTATTTCTAGTAACACTGTAGATTCTGCCATAAGGTATGCTTTTTTATTAGTCATCCGTTTCCAAAATTCTACCTTTAACCTGTTTTAAACACTAACAATACTCTCTTAGGGCAAGTATTCCAACAGATACTGAGAGAGAAAAAGACAATACAAGGCTTCTAGCAGTATCTGCGCAATTTTCACCTCTGTAGCCTCTGCAAAGTCCAGCACCAATTTGTAATTTATACATAGGAACCTACTGATGGTAATATAAGACAATATCAGTCTCTGGTTTTAGTTTGTACTGTTTCATTGCTTACTTACAGGAGACCCTGTAGAACAGAACATTACTCAGGGATGCAGACATATTATATTAAAAAACCTAACCTCAAATGTAACAAATGCCTTGTTCAGACCTAAAGAATGAATTCCAATCATAAAACAAAATATAGACCCCTAGCTTATTTCTCCATCTGGTGTAGAAATATTATTTTCTCTTGAGGAAGAAAATGACGAAAGGCTTTGGCTGCTAACTACATTAGCACAAAGCTTGCTGCCAAGATTTTTGCACTGATGAGAAATGAATTTACCTGTTGATGCTTTATTTTCCTAAGCCTTAAAACCTCTGCCTAACACTAGGCTTCTGTCAATGCCTACTCCTTCTTATCCCCTTGTTTCCCACAAGTACAAAATGCAAGTGGAAATTGTGACACTTCAGAATGCAAGTATCAGCGTTAAACTAATTTCTAATAGTAGTTTTATTTTTAGGAAGGGCACCAATTTCTACAGAAAATCACCACGCAGTACACCAGATTCTATTAATACCTCCCTGCTACTCATCTTTGTCAGTCTTAGATAGTTGAGCATTACTCAGGTTTTAGGACTGTTACAATTCTCAAACTCAAACACTATTACTCAAGCACTAACTATAACTTGAATTAACTAGCACATAAGTTAGTAACCCCCATAGTTAAAGACAATATTAGTCAATGGTTTCTACCAACACACTTAACTTTGGTGGAACTTGTAGAAAGGTATCATACCCTGAGCTCTTTGCTAAAACCTTCAGACCAAGCCTAACTGTCATACCTACCTCCTAAACAGATAGTCTACTAGTTCCTATAGGACTGATACAGCTCAAGGCACAGGTTTCTATCAACTCAATATCTCCAAGGGTCAGCAGGCTTTCTTAAGATTTCAGAATCCTCAGCCCCAACCCTGTGCCAAATCTTTGTCCTTTTTTTATTGTTAACAGTGACATGAATGCCTACAAGGAGAGACTTCATCAGGTATTGGTTCCTATCAACAGCAATCTCTGCAGAGTCAGCAAAATCCAAATTCAAAAACAAAATAAAATTTCCCAGGCTGTGACCACATCCCTATATATGACCTTTCATACATAAATTATGGAAAGACAAGTATAAAACTGTAAGGAGTAATAGACTTTCTGACCCAGGCCCCTTCAAGCTTCTGGGGGGACTGTAAGATCCACATTAGAGTTCTTGGTAATTTCATTTCCAAACACTCTCCATTTTCAACATCCTAAAATAAACTAATATCTTTACACTTCATATTCCAAACCCCTGACTTAACCCTATCCTAACCCTAATTTTATGAAACCTGGCAGATGAGTCCTAAAACTGAAGAAAAATGCCATATACCTTCATATTTTCTCCCAGAGAACTTTACAGGGGAGTAGGAGGAGATGCTAGAAGCAGAAGTGGAGAAGGAGCCAATAGGAAAGGAAGGAATGGCTAATGGGAGCAGAGAGACAAGCAGCCACCAGAAAAGAAGCAGTTCCAAATGGGACCAGTAGAAGCTTGAATGTGGCCTTGCTATCCAGAAAGATTTGATAATCCTACATTATAAACTACATGTGACTGCAGAAGCAATCCAACTGGCATAGAATTTGTCTCACTGGAAAAGACTGAAAAGGTTTTAGTTACGAATTTCATATTGCATATTATTCTGTTCATCTTCTTTATACCTATCTGCAATTCACTTTCAGAGCACAGAAATTTAATTTTCCTGGTTTTCTAGGTGAGGGCTTAAACTTTTGTTTTATTATCAAACTCTCTCAAATACAAAAATATCCCTTCTCTCCATCAGCCAAGTTCTGGCAGAAGGATTATACTTATTTATTTGTGAGGGATCATCCTTAAAGTAAAAGACACCACAGGTTATTGTCTTGAAGAATAGGATGCAACTTGGATGGTTTACATTTTTAACTCTCAGTGTTAACCATATTAACAACATGGTATAAACCTTTGCAGGAGAAGATAGGTATAAGCTCCTACCAACTACAGCCCCCTTCCCAAATCAGCAAACTGTAATTAGCAAACTCTAATCTTAACACTAACTTTTTCTTACGCAGGCCTAGAGTTTTTAATCTCTCACACCGATGTTTCTGGTAGCAACTCCAGTTAGAGTACATTCAGTTTAAAAATGTAAGGCGTTTTTCAGCAGAAACTGTACAAATTCAACCATCAATATACATACAGCAATAAATACGCATCCAATTTGCAGTCACATCACAGCCCTGCTTTTGGAGCTGTTTAAGGTCACACAGTGCAGCTGCATCCAGCCACTCCAGCTTTGCCTGTGTCAGCTGAAGAGGCTTCTGTACATTCTCAACAGAAAAAAAAGTAGTAATGCTAATATTTCTGCAGTCTTTTGGTACCTGAGCTAATGAGTACTGAACTATGACAATTTGTATCAAATTTATTTTACTATCATTTGTCCTCCCTAATTCTTGGGCATCTGAAAGAAAGAATCAATAGACACTGAGCCATTCCCTAGCCCAAAGAGTTTGGTGAGGCACAGAGAAAGCCTTGGTTTCATCTTTTAGAGCTTTAGAAAACAGAACTGGGGTAGCTCAGTGAAGCTGTGAGCTACTGTGGTAATAGCAAATGGTATATTACACTTCTTGAAGACAGAATCATGGAAAGAAATGCTGTTGTTTATTCTGTCTATTTGCATGCATTCATATATATTTCTCTGCCTTTAAAACTACAAAATGAAGCCCATTAACATTTTGCCTAGCAGACATTGTTCCACTAATCTCCATTTGTAAGACATCTTTTTTTACAGGGGTTCACTTCACTGAAGCAGTATAACTCACTTCTTCTTAGTATTAATCATACAACAGAAAACTCTCAGAAAACATAGATTTGCACCAGAATGAGACAAGTATGAAATACCCACCTACATAAATCAAAAGAATTGAAGTCATAGTGAAGGCAGTGGGGGATGACTTTTAACACAGTCATTTATTTTCCAATATTCACTTCTGTGCTGCGAGCAGCATTGGAGACAGAAGTTCAACTTTTAGAAGGTATCAACATCCGTGTGAACCTAGAAACAAAGTAGTTTAAGCCAAGTTAATATCCCTAAAATACATGGAAACCAACAATAAAAGCATACTCTTTCTGAGAGTGCATTATTATTCGCCATGAAACAACCCCTTTATATACAGACAGAAGTCTCTTGCTTTTGGTGATGTCAGGGAACATGCTAGGAAAAACACAGTATGACTGCAAGACAACCAAAGAACACCACATTTACAGTTACATTTCATTACGGTGCCTATAGTCTGAAGAATGTGCAAGCACTGCTGCTGTGAGCTTCTTGTAAACTACAGTAATCCAAGGAAACATATTATCTTCTCCATAGTTCCTAACCCCTCCCCCTCTCTGCCCCAAAATACAACAATGACCCATCTGTGCACATACAAGAGAGCAATTCCTAATATCTAAACATGGACTAAACTGCCAATCTTGATGTATCAGGGACAGAACATAATGAATGTGGCAGTGCTTAGTCTGTCTTTTCACTAAAACTGTCTTGAAGAGTAATGAGGAACAAGAAAGCCAACGGAAAGAGTAAACCACTGTGGATCACAGTTGATTTAAAAAACAACACTTCTGTCTTTCTTTGAAAACATTTTCAAGTTTTAACTATCTTTCAGATCCAATAAATTTTCTCCTGAAATTACACTGAAGTGCCGAAATTCTCTACCAAAAATCTTTTAAGGATAATTTTATGGCACTCACAAAGTTTATCTATGCTCTAAATTGTTATCTATTCTTTGACATATTTTCATTGCACCTAGGCTGCAGTTACTTCACTCTGGAATACTATAACAGCAATTAAGAAGATTACAAACAATAACTAAGAAAATCAGTTAAATTAAAATAAATAGTCCTTAAATACTGAATTTGATGGACTGCAAGATGTGGATCTTCACCTAAATGGCATGGAACTTTTCTGTTGGTAATTTATTACATGTCTGTGTGGCTTCATATGCCAGCACGCAAAAACAACTGAGCTAGCTCTAAAAAAATGCGGTTCTGGTACTAGAATTAATATAGAATTATACAGAATTGTATATTAATATAAGCGTGCTACCTCACCTGGATTATACCTTGCTGGCATTCCTTCCAGGCTGTCAAGATTAAAATATGGACCACCTGCACTGGCTGGTCAGCTCAGAGAGTAAAAGAAAAACTGTATTTCAGACTTCTGAGCCTTAATATTGTTACTGTCTAATTCTAGGGCAGACTTTCACAATCCCTTCCCACTGCAAATCTTCCAAATGACTACAAAATTTTCCCTCAAGTTCCCAGCTGTAATATCAGAACTCCTAATTTCATTGTTGATATTAATATGGCTCTTTCCTTCTAATTCCTTGCGGGGATCTAAAATTCTGCCAAGTACTCAGAATTTTGTCCTATTTGTTCTGCTTCTGATTGATGTAGGACCATAAAAATCAGTGGGTATCTTTTCACTGGCACTTTGGGGGCTGAACCATATCCCCAAAAATTTAAATGACTGTAAGGGCACTGTGTTAAATTACTATTCTCTACACTGTGAGAATACCTGTTCTTTTTTACCACTTATCTGAAATGCTTCCATTTCCTCTCTTGGGCAGAGACAGAATTTTTCTTTTTACTAGGATACATTTTAGCTCTATTCATTTATGCTAACAGGAAGGATCAAAAAAAAATGTCAGAGAGGCATGTGATAAGATACTGCAAGCAGCACGAATGCTGGTGACAGAGAGATGTACAATTGTGCAATTTTTAAGCATCAAGAGGAAACTTGAAATTTTATAGGACATGAGATTTTCCAATGACAAAGTATTAAGTAAAAAGAATAAATTGCCATTGGGACTGCCTACTGACATTGTAAGGAAGGAGGATGAAACATCAAGAAATTGACATGCTCTGTTCCAGGAAGCATCTAGTAACAACACAGACTGGAAGGACAACAATAATAGTACTAATGATCAGTTCCTGACTTTTGGGGACCTGTATGTGGTTAAGGTTTAAAGCAGACAATTGTGAGAGCAGTTCTGAAGGAGTATGGTTTGGTACAGAAAGGCGTGATAGACGTGGTGTTTTCATGCTCCACAGCTGCACTGTGGCTAATTACTTGAAGTGTCAGAATAACCCCGAGTATCTCTTCACAGAATGGCACCCAAAACACAGCATTTAAGGGAGCTTAGATGTAACTGTGCTATGCACCTCAGTCCCCTCATTTGTAAATCTAATGACAATGATACCAACGCTATCAGAAACTCAAGGACAGAAAGCACTAGGCATGTTAATAAAGTACAGTACAACATAAGATTGCAGGAAAGGATAATGCACTTCTGAAATGTATTTGACACATAAAAGTAGCATGTATTTTGCTGATAAACTGTATGTTTATTAATTGCTGTACGGTGTTCACGTAGCAAGATCTCAATGAAGGCAAATTTTAAAAATTTAGTATACACTTCTACTAAAACACGACCATGGTTTTCTATCATATCCCAGAGGAGCCCGGACCTGCTGCACGACCCAGCTCTGCCAGAGGCCTCCACGACGTACAGGTCCGTCCCTGTCACCTACTGCTGCACAAACGGGACAGCAGGTCAGGCGTGGGAGCAGGGGGTTTCTCGGGGAGGTGCAGTGACACCTGGCTCCCCGACTGCCAAGATGCGGCGACGCGGACAGCGGGGACGGGGTTCGGTGCCGGGCTTCTCCTTCACCACCCCGCTCCCTCCTTTCTTACTGCGTCCTTAAAGTGCAGACCCCCGAGGTCCCCCAAGAGTGTGGGACAACAAGTTGCACCCGGGAGCGGCTGTGAGGGGGTGCGGGCCGCCGGGCCAGGCCTACAGCCGCGCCAACGCCAGCGGGCAGCACTTTTGGGGAGCCCGGAGGGCAGCAGGCCTTCACCTCAGCTCCCCGGCTCCTCTNCCCCCCTGCCCACCCCTCCTGCCCCCGCCGAGCATCCCCGTCTCTCGCCGCCCTCCCCTCCCCGCCGAGGGGCGCCCCGACACGCGCGGCTGCCACTGCTGGCACTGCGCATGCTCCGGCGCGCGGGGCCTGCGGCGTAGTGCTGGGGCGCGGGGGGCGGCGGCGGGGCCGAGGGGGGAGCGGAGTCCCCCGGCTCGCACCCGCCCCGGCGTTCCCCGCTCCCCAAGCTCCTTCGGGAGGGCCGCTCTCCGCCATCCGGGCGGCCGGCGGTGCGGCGAGCATCCGGCATCAGCGAAGCGGTCGGTGTGCCGCCGCCGAGGCGGAGGGCGGTGCTGTGGGCGGCCGGGGAAGCCGCGCGATTGGCCTCCGCCCGGCGGCTGGCTTGTCACTTGGGCTCCAGGGGTGGCCCTGGGAGCCTCTCGCCCAGCCCTCTGACGGGATGAAGCCTTTAGGGGGATGCGGCGCTCCTTGCGTTTTGATTAAAGCCCCTCATCTCCCTTCAGTCTGAAGGCAGGGCACCGGGGAGGACGGGTCAGAGGGGCCTGCGCAAGGCCGGGCTGACAGGGAGGGGGGCGAGAGAGAGAAAACCCCTCTTGGTGTGTCCCGTATGGCTCTATAGGAGAAATCATCTCTGGGAATATAGTGGAAAGGACGGAGCTGGTATAGACTGAAGGCGCCCGGGTTTAATTCACACTTGTGGGTGCCCAGCATGGAGATGCAGAGATGGTCCACAAGGTGGAAAAGGAGGAGGTGGCCCTGGGAGTCGGCTGTGACCGTGCTCATCACCTTCGCTATCCTTCTCCGGGCTACTGAGGTCAGAGGAGGTAAGAAAGCAAAGGGAAGCCGGGGAGTCCAGTCAGCTCTCCCCTCCCCTCGGGAGAAAGACCTAGGGCACGGCTGGGGCCGCGTACCAGGGGAACCCTGTCGGAGCTGGTCCCGGTGCTGAGCCGACGAGAGGGCATGAAGGCGCCTGGGGCCGGCTCGGGGCGCGGAGACCCGCTGGGAGCCCCCGGCAGCGCGGGCAGGGGAGGACCCTCCCAGGTGCCGCGGAGGACTGCTCCCGTTCAGCCTCAGCGTTTCACTTTGGATGGGGTTTTAATGCAGTAAAGGGGATGCACTGGCGGGGTGGGAAGATGAAAGAAATAATTGTTGAACAGAGCAATTTATTCTCTTCCAGCACTAAACTCAGATTTGTGGAGTATGTGTACGATTTTCAGTTTTGTTGATCTTCCAGAGTCATTACTTTGCTAAAGTTCACTAAGTTGTGGCTGAAATGGAGCGACAAGTATCTGGCTTCTCCTCGGAGGGGCGAGGAGATAGAAAGTTTGGGGAGTGGAGGCTCTCCGCTCTGATTTTCTCCATTCTTTGCTTTGCTTTGATTCTCCACCTTTTTTACTTTTTCCCTTTGCAAAGAGCTTCAGTGGGTAAAAAAGTCTTCCAGGACGCGAGAGGAGGAGGAAATATATTTGAAAGGGCCATTAGCCAGGGGTTGAATGGAGCAGCTCCCGGCGCTCCGCAGGTGGTGTGCGCAGCCCGGGCCCGCAGAAGCACTGCCGTGGGGGCTCGGGGAGCTGACGGTCGCTGGGCTCCACACGGGCTGTGTCAGCGCCGGGACGCTGTTTCCAGCCTCGTTCCCCTTTGCAGCCTCCTCGGGGCAGTCGAGTGGTCCCTTAGGTGTCCGTGGACCTGGAGGGCAGGGTACAACCCGCTGGATTTGCAGCAGGAACAAGAAGCAGGCAGCAGCGCGGCAGCTTCAGCAGAAAGGAGTCGCGGCGCCCTACTCGCCCCCCTCCACACCACCTCTCTCGTCCCCCTCACTCTACCCCCCGCCCCGCTCCTCGGCACGGCTCAGCCCCCGGCCGCGGCCGCGCCGTCCCAGCTGGGCGCCGGCGACGCGCTCCCGGGGCTGGAGATGTGCTCGGGCGTTCGCGGAGCTGCAGGGTGTGATCTTTGGTGGCGGGAGCACTTTCCTCTCCTGCCAGGGGTGGAAATGCTGCCTCTTCCTCCCTCCCTCCATCCCTCCCTGCCACCGGAGCCCGCAGGCGCATCTGGGGGCCAGTCTGGCTGGGAGTGAGGTTTTTATTTTCCTGTGGGTCTGATATCCATGAAGGGGTTTACCTCTCCGAGAAGAAAGGTTTAATTTTTAGTCATTTATTATTTTAACGAGGTATTTATCGATCTGAATCCCCACTTTCTGAATCAACAGGCATCCCAGATGGGGCACGGTGAGGTGACAAGTTTCCATTATAGCCCTTTATACCTGGGCACAGCCTTGACGCTGTCAGATCTGTCAGGGCTTCTGCCCCCTGCTGGCCCCGTTTCTGACGGGCTGGAAGGGGTCGGGTTTCATCCCTGTTGCAATTCCACGGACTCCAGTGGAGTTACACCCAGGGTGAATTAACCTCGCAGAGCTTCAAGGGTTCAGCTCCTTGTTACTATGTCGAAACTAAATTTCTTCAAGAAGCAATACTGTCCGCATGATAGATTTCTTATGCCACTTTTCATGTGACTATTTACAGCAGAACTGACTTAATTAAGTAGGATTTATGTAGATTAACTTTACATAATAGGCTGGATGCAAATAAAAATATAAAAGAAAATTGAAACCCAAGCAACCCGGGAAAAAATAAACAGAAGTAATTTGGTACTTACTGAAATATGTTCAGCAACATTAGGCAGACTCATTTGTTTTTGGTAACTCTAATAAAAATTATAAAGCTATATTAAAAAGGTTTTCCTCTAGTCTTCTGTATAAAGGACATTTCAGAAACATAAAACTGCAGGCTTCTCGTGTTTGTAGAAGTATTCTGAAAAGAACTTAGTTCTTGAACTTTTCTGAAATAGAGTGTGGCATTTGCTGAGGAACTACAGGGAGCTGTTTTCTTAGGGCTTGATCTGTTATTGAAGTCAGAGCTTTTCCATTGACTACAGAGGGAGTAGAATTTGACCTAATTTCCCTAACGGAGTACAAGGGAGATATTTCTGAATTGTCTTTTATGCATTCCAATCTTATTTAAAGTAGTTAAATGATAAAATAGCACATAATTATTCATATTTGAAAGTAAGAGAGGAAAAATACCAAGGAATAAAATAGTGTATTACAGCAGGTAAACAACATAACTAAAAGAAAATTCAGAGTAAAATATGAATCATTGCCCTTATAAACTCTGTTAAATTAAATCCTATATTCTTCAATTGTCTTTTCATAAACTACCCAAATGTAAAGAAAATTACACATAAAGTGTTAATCATATAGCAGTGACTTCTTTTTAAGACAACAGAATCCACTCCTTGTAGAGAAACCTCAAAAAATTCCTAAAATTCCTGAATTTTTTCCAAGTTTCTTTATTTAACACAAAAAAGAAAGAGAAGTATGAGGTATCTTTCATAGTACCAAGAAGTGGGGTGTGAAGATCTGATTGGTCTCTTATTTCTTCTTTAGACAGAAAAAGTTACAGAAGTGAGAAGCAACTGAATGGGAAAACTAGTGACTCATATTTGGTCAGCTCAGTGCCCACTAGCTCTTAAGCAGCTCTTTTTAGAAAATATTTTTGCTTTATGACTTGGCTAAAGTAAACAAAATTCAGTATTTTAAAAGACATCCTTTGATTTCCTTTCCCCTTCCTCACCTTTAATACTAAATCTGTTGGTAATATGTTTGGAATGAATAAACTCATTTAGTCCAAATGGCATGGCTTCAACACTATAAATTTTTTGTAAGGGCCTGGCATCAATGCACTATTGTGATGCTGATTTAAATTTCATGGGCAAGAAATGAAAAATCAGTCTTTTTATTATTTATAAGCTTTTTCAAGCAAATGGAAATCCCTCTCTTAATCTGAGTGCAAAAAGATTTAAGAATCCTTACTGAAAATGAGGCTATGAAGCTATGAATAGAAAATACACTTTGGACCTTCTGTGTGACAAGCAGATTTGTTTCTAATATAGAATAGATACTTTTTACAGTCATCTTAGGAAATACAAAGGTTCCTTGTGCTTCCCACACACAGGCTTGGAAACTAGTGGGAGCTCTAGGTACAGAAGGAATGCAGACAGAACTGGGCCCACTAGTGATGGCAAAAGGAGAATTTTCTTTGTGGGTGTGCTCTTAACACTGTCATGTATTTGTAATTGCTTCATAAGTTACATTGGGAAGATATGGTTAACTGATCAATTCGCTTTTAAGGTTGAAAAAGAATATAAACATTTTAATTCTTCCTTTATTTTACAGTGAAATACTCATGTTAATTTTAGTTTAACAAAATGCCAGTAACCTTCAGAAATAGAGGCTTCTCAGATACAGGGGCTTCTCAGATAAATATTCAGAAAGTGAGCAAAAGTGATTAAATCAGAGGACGGTTTCACTAGATTCAGCTAGTGGTCCTAGCTGAAGTTTTTCTGAGTCCCAGGGATCAGCAGGTGAAACGGTCCAGTCTTCTCAGTATACTGCAAGAGAGTCTTGCATGCGTATGTCTGTTTTTCTATATAATGTAGATTTTAAAAAATTGTTTCTAAGGTAAAATAATTATTCCAACTTCAGCAGCAGACATCTGACACAGAAAAATGACTGGTATGTGTAGTAGATTCTCTACAGCATGAATCTTTGCATTTTGTTTAGGAGACTTCACAAGGATCCCTGAAGGAACTATTCAGGCTGCAGGAAACTACACTGTTTTACTAACTCTGCAGAAAATAAGTTTCTCAAGTTCAGTTTTGGGCATATCTTAACAAATATAACTGTATATAAGTACATATAGAATACCCACAAATATTCAGTGGTTTTGGATTGAAATAATCTCTGTGCTTAGCACCTATTATTGGAATGTCACTGCAAAAAATAATCTTTGATATAAAACCTTTCCTGGTGCTATGGTGTTTTCCGATTACTAAAAACAAAAGGAAAAGTTGGTAAAATTGGTGTCTGTAGCAGTTGTAAAATGTAGGAAAGGACTTGTCATACTCAGTTTTGCAATTGTCTTACTCAAGGTTATTTGGTCTCCTCCAAGTAGGGCCCTTAATTCTAAAGGTTGCAGCATAATAAAAGAGCCATGACATTACTACTGAAGTGAAGTTATACCTAAAACACACTGGAGTAATTATGTCTCTCCCAGATTTGTTTTGTACAGTGGTGAACAGTAGGGTTTCCATCTGCCAGCAAGATTAAGAAGTTGCTTTTCTATTCTCTGTAGAGCGCTCTGCTTCTTTTCAGAATAAATCCTCCAAGCATTGGTTAATTTATTGTTGTTCTGAGTATTTGTCGATAATAGGGGGGAATAAATTAAGCAGAGCTTGGGAGAAATCTCTAGTGTTCTAAGAATGTGAAGTCTCATGCAGTGATAAAGGCTTGCCCTCTGGATGGACACAATAGAGAGCAGTGGCTTAAAAGGAATTAGATGGACACACATGCCTGTTGCAAGGGCTTATAAGTGTACTACTGAGTATTAAATACCAGGTTTACAGACTGTAAATGTAAGGATTAATTGTTGACCCTGTTGTTATAATAGTAATAGACTCTGGCAGAACTTAAATTCTTTTTAGCACATTATCACACATAAGAGGTTGTAAAAACCTTTGTAAATTCTAGGTCTGGGGCTTCACTGTATGTCAAAGTGCTAATGCATACAGAATGTGAAATAGAAGCTATTTGGCAGAGCTGGTATTGTGGAATCAAAGTGTTTGTTGCAAAGCAAATTGAAAGATGTATTGTAAAACATGATTAAAAACATGAAGATCCTGATCCTGCTGTGAATAATGTCACTGGCAGCTAAGCTTTGCCTATAATTCAAATCAATTTAGTTATGGGTCAATTTGTGGTCACATTATTAAAGTATTACTGTAGTCTAAATTCTACTTATTCTGTCCCTTTCCTGTGTATCTACTCNTTTTTTTTTTTTCTGTGCTTCTAGATGAAAAATGTACAAATATTGCACATTTGTCATTGTTAGAAGATATATTTGAAGTCTATTGGGATTATTTCTGAGTAAAAAAGTTCTGATCAACAGAACTTTTAAGTGGGCTCAATTTCTTTCATATTTAATTGCTGAGGGAACACCTTGTCTCTTCCCGTAGCAATGAACATTTCATGACTGTGTCTTTTTTGATCTGGTAATAGAAATAGGATGCTCCAAGAATTTTTGCTGATGGAAACAGTTGGAAGTACTGTCTCCACAGTCTGTACAAAAGATATTTCTGAGTCTTTAGCAGAGGCCTCAACACAGTTTGACACTTGGACTGCAATTCTGATATAGTCTCCTGTGGTGTAAAATAGGAACAACTCCACAGAAATATTGAGACAGATGTGAAAATACTGTAAACTGATGGATCGATACAGATCTGCACCAGATGAGGAACTGGCCTAGTCTTTTGTGGGTAACAAGTGAAACATTTTATGGAGTCAAGATCAGATTTTTAGTGCTTAATTGTAGTCAATGTTGCTGAACAAATGATAAAAATACAACCTATCTAGTCTCAATGATAGTTTTAAGTAATAAAAAAGTAACATGTTGTGGTAAAATATATAAAGCAAATATGAAATGCCAGTCTCAAAATATAGGTTACACTCCAGAATTGTGCAGCATAACAAAACCAGAAAGAACTATTTTTATTTTTTGCTGAATATTTCCAGTAAATAAATAAGCCTGCAAGCTAACCATATTTAAGATCTGAGTGTATAGCTGTATATAGGCAAGTTTTCCACTGGTCTCAATATGGCATTTAAGTGGGGTTTTTTTGGTGTTTTTCTTTTTTACTGCATAAGTGTTAGCGATTGGTCTTTAAAATAGATATAGTTAGTAGTTGGTATCAAAAATGCATCCCATGTATGCATAGACTATCTTTTTTTTTTGTCTTTGAAATACTATTATGTATCTAGTAGATTTTGCAGCATATGAAGTAAATGAAAAGTTTCCAAATAGCTCATGTGGAAACAGAAGTAGCCAGTTATGAGCAGCTTCACATAAGCTCTCTATTGGTGAAGTAGTCAATCATAGGCCATTTAAAGCATTCCTGTATGCATCTGGATAATCTCTAGTTCTTGTAATCATTAAATATGAAAGCACTGCAATAACACCTTCTTCTAAAAATGTCACCAGCCAAGATCCCAACTACATAATTCCTCTAAAAGCTAACTTGTAGGAAAATTTTTAGCAGATAAAACAACCTTGAAATATGTCTCTAGAAGTATGTACATGGGCAATATATGTTCAGTTAATCTCATGAATTTATATTTAGCTACCTAGAAAAAAAAAGCTTGATTTTCAGGAGCACTATGTAATTACTTTAAGCAGCTTAATTGGTTTCATTTTTGTGCCTGGAAGATGCTTTGTAACTCCATTTTGCAGCCCACAAAACAGGGAGTTTGTGTTTTCCAGTTCTGTAAAGTCCTTTGGTTAACATCTATGAAAATACTGGAACATTCACAAAGGACACTGCAGAACCGATGCTTTTGATGCTTATTCCCAGAACAGTCTTCTGTTACATGTCTGGGATCTCAGTAGGGAATTGGGAGGCAGTCGATTCTCAGACTGCCAATCCCAAAAGCCTCAGAGGAAGTGTAGATCTGACCAGAGCTAGCCAGTAGGAAACGGTAAAGACAGAAGACTGTCTGATCCTTTTCTGGTGCTTAGATACCTATGGCAGAACTGCAGGGAATCATTGCCTGGGATACAGAGACTAGTGCCTGCAGTGGGAAGGTAGTAGAATCCGTTCTTTCTAAAAACTGGGAAGCTCAGTAAAGCATTTTGGGCATAACATGCTTTTAAATTCCTGCTTTTGGATGTTTACTACTGTATTAATGCTTAACAGATGAAGAACACAGTAAACTAATAAGTACAGACAATAAGAATTACTTATATGTATTTCGGTTTTTAAAGATATCCATCATACCTGCCCACAATAAGTAAAAGTGTATACGGGTAAAACACGAACAAAAATATTCCTGCCACATTAGAAATAGCACAGATTTCTAGTAATAGATGGGTATTGTACTGTGTCCTAAAGGTCAACAAACTGACAAATCCAGATTCTAACACTTCCTTATTGATAATTTGGCATAGCGGCAGCATTTATTATTCTTTCTGCCCTAGAAAACTTAGGTCTAGCTGGTAACTAAACTGCTTGCTAATTGTTGATACAATTAGAAACTGGAGCAATAGTCTGGGAGAAGGAATGCAAGGAGTGAAAAAGTTATCAAGTTTCACAGTAGAACTCCTGAGACAGCTTGACAAATGGTAGCTAAAATAAACCTTTGCAGAAGAACTTTGACATGTCTGTATTTAAGATTGTTTTTAAAAGAAAAACATTTCTCACTTTTTCTGGCCTGACAACACTATTCTGAGAGGTCAACTGAAGACTAGTTACACCGTCATATCAGTTCTTCTTGTTCATGAAAATATTTTCACCTCTTACATTCATTAAGCCTTGGACCATCTAATGAGTGTCAGTTAGAAACCTTCATCGTAGTAGTTTTTATCTTTACCATCTTATAGAATACATGGAGACTCCTTAGAATGAGCATTTATAGCCATGAAGGTTCAAAACTTTAAATTAACTAAATAACTGCAGGTTATTATGCCTTTAATAGGTAGCATCATTTCAAAAAACTGTGGAGCAGCCAGTGCCTTCTATTTAAGTTCCTAAATATATACCTGGAAATCTAACCATAGGCCTATTTTTGAAAGTCTTCTCCACAAGTATAAGGAGGCTCTTCATCAGTACCCACCAAATAGACATATTTTAGCCTACCAGGCTATAATAGCTTCTACTCTTTAAGTGATCTGTCACCGTGAAATAAAGCTGGACTAAACTTTAAAAAGCCACTCAATTTAGAATTGAAGAGTAATGTTTCAACACTTTAAGTTTTGCAGTGGTTCTGTTGGAACAGATTACTAGAATGAAAGTTACTGGCACAATTAAAGAGATTTCAATGGAAAAATATGGAGTAAAATAATAGTAATTTAGAAACATTAGTCTTCCTAAATTTCTCAGATAATTATTTTTACTCGGGCAAATTAACCTCTTTTCTACTCCAGGGTTTTATCTCACCAATTATGGGTTATTGACTGTAACTCTTACAGGCTCTTTGTGGAGTCATCATTGATGGGGCATTCCTGAAGAATTATGATAACACAAGGGCATTCCTGAAGAATTATGATAACACAAGTTATCTGGTCATTATATCTGGAAAATATATAATACTCTTTATTATAAAAATACTGTTTATATCTGAAAAAGGAAAAGCCACAGTTACCAAAATTATTAACAATACAGCAAACAGTTGCACCTCAGTTTGCTAAAGTATATCTGTAAAGTAAAGAATACTGGCTTTTTTTTCACTTGAGTTTTGTTATTATTTGTATTTAAGGTTATGTCCCCCGGCATGCAATCTGGGAGCATCTTGTAAGTTATGTATGTGAACATAGCCTTTAAATAGGAAAGGATCATTGTGCTTGAGCTCTCTCATAAAATTAATAGACTAAGGCCCAGGAGTTACCAGACCAGAATCTAAATATTATAGCATTTCAACTTCTGTGCTGTATTAGGCATTTGAACAGAAATAAAAATATTTTAGTCTAAATGAGTCATCCCCTGAACGATTTCTTAGGGGAATTAATTTTGTAGCCAGAAGTTGCCACCACAGTCACTTTCCTGTCAGTCCTGGAGAGTTTCACTTTGAGGCCTGGCAGCAAAATCCTTCCTTCTGAAAATGCAGATGATTGTTTCCTCTGTATACTGTATCTTCAATAAAAGTCTGTCTTGAGCTGTTTGGTCCTTAGTCACCAGCACCTTTAACTGCATTAAAAATGCTTTGCTTTAGAGTTCATAGAAGGAGAACAAATGTCGATACTGATACAGCCTACCTGAAAAGGTTCAGGGCTGTGTTAATTTCTCACTGCAGCTTCTAAGTGGCTTGCAGCAAGCTCTGTGTAGAATAGAAGAAAATTCAAGGTGTGGGACCTTCTAGATAAGGACAGTTGTCCATTCTGACTTCCTTGGTTATCTCTTAAGGAATAATCAAATTCATGCAAAAGAACTCTCAGTTCGAGGAACAGGATCTTTTTCAATCTGCATGTATTCCAAGACTACTAAGGACCACTGCATACATCTGTGATAGGATCACTCTAGATGTTTGACCTCTTAAGATCTGAGTAAGATGTAAAATACTGAGTGACATTTGTGACAGCAACAGACTGAAATTGCTAGTAAGATACCCTGAGTGGAAGCTGATATGTATGCTAAGAAACAGGAACCCAAGTGTTTAATATGTTTAAGTGTAAATTTATTAATACATGCGCATTAGCTGGTTAGAGTGATATGGGTCAGAACATTCTACTTACACGAAACAATACAGCTCTATTTTCGGTGTGTTAATGGCCTAACATTTACATACCTAGCATTTACATTAATGTCACTCACTAGATTGATTTGAATAAACCTGTGTCATTTGAATAGGCCTATGTGGAGAACTTTTGGTTTTGGATCACTGCTGCAGTTGGTCAATAGCTAGAAAATTGTAAAAAAGCATTTGCTGTAGATAAAAAAAAATTAATAAATGCAAAGTCATTAAAATAAAGATAGTTAACATTACAACATTGTTATTGCTAGAAAGATAACATCTATAGATTTTACCTTTTTATCTAAAATGATTGCTGCTGGTATAAGTCCAAAGATGACATTGCTGCCATTAGATGCACTGTTGACCCATCTTTTCCGTGTTCTGTACAGTTTGCCCTTGCAGGGTTTGATGGGATTTATTACGATGCAGAATTCTAATGTTGGCTGCTGAAGCAGAAACAAGTAATTTTATTGCCTGTCACTAAGATATTAAGTTTGCCATGATCTCAGTTACGTACGATATATATTTTATAACCTAAGAAGATGTGCTTAAATGCCACTCGTTACCATCTGCCCTTGCATTTAAATAAATCCAGATGATATGAACCAGACCTGACCATTCCAGTGCAAATTTTCTTGCATCTGATACAACTTGTCCCTGTTTTGTAATGTATATCCTTTTACCTAGCGTTACATGGTCACCTGCAAGAAGCGTTCCCATAACAGAGATGTGGAAATTTATATTGAACAATGAGGTCATCCTTAAGACAAGGAGGCCTGATGTCACATATTGAAGAAGTCATCAGCACAGACTGTGTGTCCAAAGGAATTCAGTTTCTGCGTTCTTGTACAGTTTCTCAGACCCTTGTTTCTCTGTATTGTTATGGTACCTGGGAAGCTCCTCCCTGGACAGCTTCCACCGAGAGAAAGGGAGAGCCATATTACATCATAGATTCCAGCTCAAACTATCAGGAAATCAAAGTGAATGAAGCAAGTCCTCTGACTGTTTATG
>VZTO01005537.1:0-45601 GCA_013400615.1 Syrrhaptes paradoxus | reverse complement strand
CATCATGGGCTTGTGTGACTTCAGATCTTATTCATTCTAGATTTAAGAATTCTCAACCATAACTAAATATGCTGTGCCTCTAAGCTGTATTTTTGCCAAAAGTTTCCCTGGTCCTGGGATTCAGCATCATGATTCATCCTAAAGAATGAACCCTCAGTTACTTATCAGTAATTATTATAAATTTTGTAAGTTTGGGTATGTCTGAACTAATGCGGTAACATTTTTTTGGTGAATCGCTCCATCAAGCTTTTGAACCAAACTCAAAGCTGGGTTTATAGGTGTAGCCAACTATCCTGTTGAATCAGTAAAGTATTTTTTTAGACATAGGCTTCAAATTTTTTTCATATTCAACTTTAAGCATCTTTTAAATCCATAATACATTTTGGATACTTTAGAAGTAATTAATTGTAGTGTGTTCACGGCTAAACTTGGCTGATAAATTAAGGACTGAATGACTACAAGGAACCTGCTTTCACTTCACTCCTTGTTGCTAGCCCTGAAACACTGACACGGCTGGCTGTGCAAAGCAAGGTAATTTAAGTGACAGCTGCACACATTTAATTTGGTTTCATGGATGAGGAGCACTGTTTTCAGTGTTGTCACATACCCAGTTTTCAAAAAATATTAAAATTCTGCCTATTTTTTTTCTTTAAATGCAGTTTTTGAATCTTTTTTATGATAAAGGTAAACCTGAAATGACAGAAGTTTTTTACTTGAATTGACAACTCCTTGTATGCTTTTGCTATTCATCATGTTATAAAGTCTGTAAATATTTGTACTAACACATAACGAAATCTAAATGGCCCTCTGACCTGTGTCCAAAACCATATCTAATGTGCTATTAGTCATGCTGTTTCTAGTACTACTAGGTCAAAACGACCTGCTCACTGGATATAGCGTCAGCCTGTCTTACACAATTCAGTAACAGAAAATGTTGGTATGAAAATCCGAATGAAAAGCATATGTTGAGCTTAGCGTGAAGCAAGGGGACTTGAATAGTTTCTTGTGTAGACTTTCAGACTGCTGCCTTGTTCATGGCAATCATAATCATAAGAAGTGCTCACAAATAAGGTAAATAGTGAAAATTTATACTGACATGTGTGAGTACGGATGTGAGCTGCAGAACTGTTAGAGCTGAACGTTTAAAACCCTGATGCTAGTAAATCCAGTTCATTGTTTTTTAGCAACATAATTTCCGATCTTGTCAGTACTCACTTCAGGTTGCAGCCGGAAGATGGGGAAGGTGTTATTGCAGGTTACCTGCAAACTATTCTGCTCTTGCCCTCCTGGCCCTTGTCATTAGCCTTTGAGTTTGGCTAAATTTGAGGTAAACTCGATAGCCAGCCAGTGCAGAGAAGAGAGGATTTGTGTTCGGAAAGAGCAGTATTATTTCTAAATACAAATTAAATTATAAGTTTTTTAGTAATAGCAAGGACCCAGTAGCAACAACAACGGAACCATTCCTTGCATAGGCACACAAAGGAAAGAGAAGTAAAACTATAAGAATGCACTGTAAATTAATCTTATGCTAATTATGGTGATACACAAGAGGAGTGAGAAGGGAGGTAAAAGCGGAATTGAAAGTGGTGATCAGAGCACTGAGAGAAGTTGGGAAGGATGGTGCTCAGTGACTCTTGAGCCCATTTTCTAAATCTGAAGTCTTATTTGACACTTCATGGATTAAACACATTGTAACTCACAGACTTCAGATTTGCATTAAAAAATTTCAACTGAGGTGTCACCTGTTTTCCACTCTGTACATGAAGAAAACTTGTCCAGCTTTAGGATCATTTGTAAATAAAGGATGCTTGAAAGTGTAAAACTTTGAGACATCTTAGTATGAGCATGTGTTTGCCAAGGCGAGTCAGCAGAACTGGCTAGGAACATCTCCCTCATGCCTGTTGCAATGAAATACTGAAGATGGGCTGTGCTGTTTGGATTTAGTTCCTTGTGTCTTTAAAGTGGAAGATGTCAGGAATTATATTAAGTGTTACAGTGAGATCAGGTAAGTGAAAGAGTTCATCAGAGCAGTTTATTATTTTGGATGATGAAGCACTTCAGAGGGCAGCTGAGACAATGGGCTGAGCCTGTGACGCTTACTTTAGAGGTAACTCTATTAGGGAAATAATTGTGCCACTATTTCCATAAAAATTTTTTCTTTGAATGCCAAGAAAATATGTGAACTTTTATCTAGTAAAAGGTCAGAGGGAAACCATAGCGACAAGACAGTAATAATGCATTTGAATTTTAATATATAATACTGATTGTTTGCTGGCTAATCCCTGGTGGCACAGGTGCTGTCTGAAAGAGTTCACAATCATTTGCTAAGGGGTGTGCAGAATCAGAGTTAATTTGGTTTTAAATATGTCTCTTCAGCTGGTGGAAATGGACACCATCCCGTGGATTTTGTTGGCTGAGTCAACACTTAGCATAGATGCAATAGGCATCAGATGCCTTTTGAGAAGGATCCTGGAGTATCTCAAACCAACCAGCTTTCTCAAAATCCCAGTTACTGACAGAAGATCCAAGCAGCAAGAGAAGATGCATATCAATACAGTAATTTTGCAGGTAGGTGATGGGGACAGAACAGCAAGAAAGGACACAGGCTCTGGCATAATGTTGAGGTGCCTGGAGCTCAGCTGCGAGGTGTGTGTGCCGTTAAGCACTCAGTGACCCTAGTGTGAAGGGGGAGGATGAAATTAAAGGTGGTGATAACCACTGAGGACCATTTAAAAACTGCTCTATACGCTGCTTGAATCAAGTGGGACAGGGCTGGGAGAGTGTGGGTAGCTTGCAAAAAGCATTGGAGCTGAGATGCAAAGCAGGCAAAACTCCTGCTGCCTTCTCCCGAAGGAAAAGCTACCCATAAAAAATACTGTGGTATTGGAAAATGTCTTTTTCTAAACTTGTATTCTAATGATTCCAGCATGGTGACTGACAGCCCTGCAAACAGATGACGGGCTCATTGGGTATTTAATTAGTCCTTACTGAGCAGGTAAAATACACAAGTTTTTCTAAATCAAAACCTTGATCAAGTTTATTCCTGTCCAGTTAAACTGGCAAATATCTGTGTGTATGCTTGGGAGCTATACTGCTAAGAAAGGATTTGTGTTTCCAATTTTAGTAAGCAAGCCTGTGGCTTCGGGAGGAGGGAAAAAAAGCGGCACTGTTGTATGAACAGTCTATAAATGTGGAAAAAAACAAAGCCCTAGCCTGATGAGAAAAGCTTGTTGGGAGGTTAGTTTTATGGATCTTGTGAAAGAACTACTAGGGGAGGGACAGCAAAATAGCCACACTTAAAACCTATAAATACTTTCTGGAAAAATGCTGCTAGCTCTTTCCCTTGCTATTAGTTGAGCTATGGAAGTTTGTTGGAAGTAGAGCAACTTCAAAATATTTAGGTATCAACACTGTCACTGCATTATTTAAGTTTTTAGTTATAAAAGCATTCTTGATATCATTGGGGGATATCATCTTGATATCATAACTGGAGGACAGTAAACATGTCAATAATTTATTCGGCATGAATTTTATTCTGCTACAACTAAAGCATGTGTGGGATTAAGAACTACGATCTGAGAGTCCCAAAGTTCCCAAAATATCCCTCAAATCAATTCTTTTTTTGGGGGGAAGAACTTTGGCGTGGCCTGGTGCATACTTTGAAGTGACTGTAAATTGCTGGACATCCTGAACGCTGTGGACTGCTCCGCAGGGCTAAGAGATGTGGTGAGCAAGGAGCAGGTTCTGCAGAAAAACAAGACTTCTGAAGAGACTGGGTGGTCACTTACTTTAAGCTAAACTGTGGATTATGTTCTCGTGTAATGGCTTCACAGTTAAACAACGTTGTGGTATTTGTGCTTATAGACCACTTGCTCTTCCTTAATTTTGTGAATCTTTCTATACCTATTTTCTACTCTATTTTACTGTCTCTCACAGAAATAAAAGTGTCAAAATGTGAACGCCTTTGCGAAGTCACAACAGCGGCTGCAGCCTCAGCAACTCTGCCCAATTTTAGGGCTTTTCAGTAAATCAGAAATGAGACAAGAAACTGAGTTGTGAAGTTAAAAATAAGCACCAGGGAGCTCCTCATCTGGAAAGCATCATTGGCTGTGCACTTACAGTCGTAAGGGGTCTGACTGAGGCGTACGTGTAAGGCAACATATGCAAGGGAATCTTAACATGGAAGAGTTAAAAACTTCTGTGCGCTTGGGATGACTTCTTAAAATGAAATTGTTTTACAGGATTATATTGCATAGTTTTCGGTTTTCTAGAGCATCTGCTGTTTGTGTGGCTCACAGGTGTGTTAGTGGAAGGTGACGTTTCTTCTCCTAAGCGTGCGGAGGTTCCCATACGGATCCCTTTGTGATCCCACCAGGAATTGCTAAAAACACAAGTAAAATACGCGTGAAGCATGTTGGCTTCTATTTATAGGTAATAGCTGTTCCTAGGGCATGTCAGACCCAATCAGCTCCCACTGAAATCAGTGGTGAGCCTGAGTTTCAGCACCTGGCGGTACTGGGCTGTTGCTGTAAAACTCAACTGTTTGGGCAGGGCTTATTTTTGGGCATGGGTGTGATTTGGTACTTCATACTGCTGGGCGCTGCTAATAAATCTGGGTAAGCAGGAGCAGAGGCAGATTCCGGGCTGTGCAACCGAAGAAGCTGTAAATCTGAAATAGTAAATTTATGGTTTAACAAAATTAAATTCTGAGTGGTTATGGCCTTTCAGCTAGGCATCTCAAATTATTTCTGCGGGGGCCAGGCTAGAAATGCTGCGTAATGTATATGGTATTATAGAGCTTTGCAAGGTTTGGTTTGGGGTCGTGGTTTTTTTTTTTTGCCTTAAATGCTCCATCTGGAGGCGATTGTAAGTCAGAGAGGGTTCAGTGGGTTCTGTTGTGTCTCTAGTATGGCCCGCAGTGAGGGGGAAGGATGTCTTTTTTGTTATTTGCATGGTCACTTTAACAGCATATAGCAATTTGCTGCATTAGAACAGTGAACTGAATGCACAGTTAAATTGAACATCTGTACGTAATACCACGGAGGCTATCTCACATTCATAGATACTTGAGCAATAGTTTAAAAAAAATAAAATTGTATGCTGGGAAGCAGAGCAACCAAGCATCCTCCCCCGTGTCTCCACCAGTACATGTCAGTCAGTACTGTTGAGTGACTGAAGATGGTTGTACTTCATCTTTGTACTGGAGAACTGCTGTATTAGCACAGACCCATGAGGAACAGTGGAATTAAATTATGAAATGGAGCTACTTTGCTTTGAAATGCAGGCGAATGCTTTCCCAGTCTTAAGTCCGGAGTGCTGCCCAAAAACCTGTGCTTTGGGTGCGTGATCAGCTTGGCTCCCTCTTGCTGTTTTCTTCATGTTTTCCACAATGTAAATTGATTCTGCAGATATTTAGACAAACACGGTAGTCTTACAGCACTCACAATACTGTTACTTGAAGGGGGACCTTTGTAGAACTGGGGACAAAGTTTCTCTTCTCAATGCCTCTGAGAGATAGGCTCTTTTTGCATTTCTTAGTTGTAAGCACCTGCCCAATACTTTTGCCTTAGTTTCCTACACTTTTGGTGATAAACTTGCATGACTGTGAAAACATCCAAATATCTTCGTATGAATTCTTCAATGGAATCAGAGAGCTGTATGTATGGTGATACACCAGGAGCAGTACCTTTGCTTTTCTGTATTTTGAAACATGAAAATACTGTTCTGAATGTGAGCACAGGCTTCAGGTAGTTTACTTACAAAGAAGAGAGAATTGTGGTGGACATGATGTTTAGATTATTCTAAAAATTTGAAACAGTATAAAAGTCTCTGGCATTAATTTTGAATTTTGTGAAATGGTCATGAATTTGAGCAGTTACAGATTATGGATAGAAAGCATTTGTTGCTTCTGAATTTTAAGATGTGCTCTCTCAAAAGTAAATATTCAAGTTTCATCCATTGCTTTACTCAAATGTGCACTTAATGAGTGCTAAACCAAGGGATGAGAAACCTTGTGGACATAATTATTCCAGCTAAAGTCCCTTCAACGCGGCCGAGTGCTTTGAGAAGCGCACACCGCTTGCAGTAAACCTGGCTGTGCTTTTCTGCAGGAAAAATAATACAAGTCCTAGTGCCCAGGTGGAAAATCAGCGTTGCAGGCAGCAGACTGCAGCACCGAGAAGCTGTAAGCCCTCACATGACCACAAAAAAACCGGAGAAGTCCCAAGCAGCAAACAAATTCACGCTGCAGAATGAGACTTCTGTGGGAGACGTATACGAGCGTGTGTCTGTGTGGATAGACTGCAAGCCTGCAGTAGGTAATATTAAACAGAATTGCTGTTGGCATCATTTTATCTTTGAAATGTGTGTTAGTTGGGCTTCTTTGTGTTTAAAGATGAAGTAGCATAATTTCCTAGCTGTACTATTAATTTTACCAGTAACATAGGATACAAAACACTGAACAAATAGGGTCATTTTGCTGAGACTTCAAGAAAACAGGTAATGTGAGCAAATATTAATATGAAAAAATTTATTCAGGAGGCATGCAAACCCCGAGGGCAGGGGATAGTTAATAATGAGCTGTCTAAGAAAAACAGCCCCAAAAATTACAAGTCTAAAAGAGACTGCATTAAAAGAGCCTTTTCTTCTTCCTTGCTACTTCCAAGTCATCCATGTAGAGGCTTGAAAGATTATTAAAATAAGTTAATAGTCCCCTGTGTTTTGTCTACCTGAGGGAGCTGAAACAAGACCCTGCCTAGAACAGGAAATGTACAATAAATCCCATTTTTATGACTCTGTAAGTCAATAATTTTATGGTTTTAGCAACAGCTGTGTAAGAAGTATTTTAGGTTTTTGGTTTTGGTGACATTCTTAGTTGTTTTTGGTTTGTGGTTTTGTGTTTGTTTTTTTTAAGGCAGGGTATATAAGCAGATTAAATTGCGTGTAATCCTGAGATTGCTATGGAAAGGTTCAGGGACGCAACAACCTGTTCTGAAGAAGTATTTTTATCTCGGCCAGTTTTCTTCTTAGGAACAGCCTGAATAGATATGGTCACGCTTGCACTTTCTTCAGTTGAAAGGGGCAGGTGCAGACCATAAAACATAGTGCCTGGTTTATAGCTTTTAGGTTTATAGGTTTTTCTCATTTCTCAACAGGTCATAACAGACTATGGAGTTATGTGCATCCACTGTATCTACTCAATAGCCTTCTTCTTAGAAACGTATAGATTTGTTGATCTGCTGAACTCTGCCCCAAGCCAGAGATGATGCTACCTGGCTTGAGCTGGGTTCTCATCCTCCCTGTGCCTCTGCTGGCCTATAAACACCCCCTCCCTATAGAGGTAAGCTGCTGGGATGTATATATGGGGATGTTTCATATACTTACAGGGAGACTATAGCACTTGAGGGTAGGACTGATGCTAACAAATGCACTCAGGAGCGCCTTGGCTACAAGCCGTTCATCTTGGCCAAACCCATATGCATTTCTTAATGTTGCAAAGGCTTTGAATTTCAATTTTATTTTTAATAAGGTAATGTTTCTATTCAGTAATGTAGTTCTTCCAGGTTAAACCTAAAATACAGACATTTCTGTATTTTAAGCCACGAATTTTTTCTGATGTCCAGCTCAGCTGTTAGAACTGTACATCAGAGCATCTCAGAGAGCCAGCTCCTGCTTCTGAAGCTTGCTGCTGTTTATCCGACTCCCATATGAGAAAAACAAGCAGAGGGAGGGGAAAAAATAGGCACTATGTAAGGGAAAAAACCACCAAAGGAATAAATTAATGCCAGCTGTCGGGAAGCAGTTCCTTACTCAGCTTCCTTTTGGGGAAGGGTGCAAGAACAAAGCCCTCAATTCCTTTTCATGTCCTCTGCAGCCCCCCCAGTGCTGCTTCATTTCTGTACCCAAATAAAGTCACTAGGCCATCCCCCAAGTGGGGAGAGTTACCCAGCCACCTCCCCCAGGAATCCATCCTCGCGGCACTGCAAGGCCACTGAGGGTTTTGGGGGTTTTGTTCTTTGGTTTGGTGTGGGTTTTTTTTTAATGGGGCTACAGATGAGTCACTGAGGGCAGTTTGGCCCCGAGCTGTATTTTGCGCTGTTGTAGGTTACTGTGATTCTTGCCGTGTGTGATAACAACAATAAACTTTTTCTGTCATTTTTGTATGAGCTACTCCAGGGGTAAATCTTTTGCCTAAGGTCTCAGCCCCACCGAGGACTTGTTTATTCTAGGAAGTGATTTTGTGTGATGCTAGGGGCTGTAGTAGTAGTCTTTAAATTTCTAGGTCTGAACCAACCCCTCAAAACCCACGAGGAAGCTCATAGGTAGGCAGCGCTGATTCCAGCCCGCTGCCTGGGCATGCTTTTATTAAGAAATTCCTGGTATTCATATACAATGTTGAGCTGATACAATGATAATACAGTAATTTGACTAACCCCTTTCGGAGTTGTACAAGTTTAGGAATCTGGTTATTGTTACCACCCACCTCCAGAGGTTTAATGTTGCACTTGTTGATGCAAGCTATAGAAAGATATATGTTGTTTTTCCTTCTTGAATCTTAAGAAGGTGTCAGGAGAGAAGGGGATTAAATTCCCAGTGGTGGTGTGGTGGCACACAAAGTGAATGGTACTTTCCTGATGGACCTTTTGGATTTTGTATGAGCTTTGTGTGAAAAATCTGTGTGTCGTTTTTGTGGTCCTTTGGCAGATGTGCACCCCGGGGCAGCGCAGTGCAAGAGCAGACAGCCTGCAGAGGGGGAGCAAACCTTGGGACTGCTCCCATCGCAATCCTCCCTCTGGTTTTGACCTCCCTTTAGAGTATTTTGGGACTGGTGGCAAATTCTAGATACTGCAGCACTTCGCTCAGCTAACATAGGAACTCCACACTCCTCAGTTTAAATCTGTACACATATTTTAGTTTCAATTCTCAGTTTCAGTGTTTTGCAGCCACTGCATGCAAAGCCAGAGAGCAGGTTGTTCCTTTGCCTTTTTCCTCCAGCCATTTGATTTTCTCTAACGTAACCTCTCCGCATGCAGGGCAAAGCACTGCGACTGCACTTGCATAGCATGAAACCACAGCCCTCCTCTTTGCTGTCTATTTTCCTCCTTTACCAGCTTCCTCCCCTGTTTAAAAAGGTGTCAAGACTGGCTATCATGCTTCTGTGTAACAGAAAATAACCCAGCAGGCTTTGGGGTATAGATATTTGGTAAAAATAGCAACGTTTCAGGTCAGTAACCAGATTGCCAGGTTTCAGCCAGAGGTGGATTTTTGCCATCAGGTATAAGCTGGTTGAGACTGGAAATGTTGGGAGGTAGTGAATGCTGGCAGCCCTGCTGATGCTCGCCTCCAGTGCAACAGCACGAGGGGCTTGCCATCAGAACGGGACCATGGGCGATGCTCTGCCAGCTAAGTGCCCAGGAGGTACCCTCACACCAGCATTGGAAGATTCGGATCCAGATTTCATGGGAACATACGTTAGTGCTTGTGACTTTGGTGGGATGTCAGCATTTGCTGTACTGAGAAAATATTTGCAGTGTTTTTACTGTTTAAAAAAGAAGGGCAAGGTCATCTTGTGTCGATCATGACTTGGGGTTAAAAAATTAAACTTATTTAATTGATAGCCTTGTAGCACACATTCAATGTACTGATGCTCTTTCCTTCAAAGCATAGGAAATGTTTTTAAAGCTGTTCTGTGTAATTATCAATTAAGTCTAAAACAGACTGCTGGAGGTGAACTGAAACATTACTGCCAGAAAAAACATACAGACTAGAAAATTTCATGTTGCAGGGGACAACCTGAACTAGAGCTCATTCATGTCCCTGGTTCCTTTGCATCACCCTGGCCTGTGTCGCTCGACACAGATACCCTGGGATGCGCCACTCCCAGGTCCGTCATCGCTGCCAGGTATGTCCCGCAGAGAAAGCCAGCGCATTCAGTTCCCAACCAGCTGGGTCAGGTTTTTATTACACCACATACTTTTTAAACACAGCTTGCACACTACAACAGGGAATTCAAGCTTCAGACTTTGACTAAATTTGAGGGGCTGTGAGGGTGAGTCAAACCAGATCTCTTGTTAATTCCCCCAGCAGAGAAACCCGCTCCCCTTTGCCTGCCCTCATGGCTATTTTGCAAACTCAGGGGCACAGGCACCCCGACTGACGGCTCCTGGGCCTGTCACATGTGTGTGGATGTTTCTGCTTGTCCCAGAGTGCCTTCTGGGAGCACAGGGAACAATTCAGTCCTTGAAATTAGCACCTGCCTGCAGAGCTGAGCAAATAAAAGGCCAAAGGCTTGTGCTGAAACATGCACATAGTACTTCCCCTGGCCCTATTACAGGTCCCTGTTTGCTTGCCATGTGCTTTCATTGGAGCCACCACGACTTTTGCAGCCAAAATAGAGGGATCAAGGTTTCATCTGCAGTGTTAAAGTTAAAATAGGCAGAAAAGCCTTTGCAGGCTCAGAACCCTGTGTGTCAGAGTTTGTATCCCTGTTTGCTTTCACAACCCATCCACATTTTTGGTCTGGATTCTGAGCCCTGGCTTCTGGTAGGTGTGTTTGTACCCAGAGGTTTGATTTAACAGCAGAAACCGAAATAATGAACCCACTGCTCCCACAGTAAACCTAAACCAAACATGCTGAAGGAGTTTCTTGATACTTTTATAGGAAGAACTTATTCAGCTAATGAAAAATGTTAGTTCATTTACATCAACGCTCTTTTTTCGGGTTGGTTAGGACGCCTTTTGATTGCCATTGCTCTGTGAGCTCCTTAACCATCCATATAGCGCCTTTTTAAAAAAAAACATCTGGTAAGAAAGCTGAATGTGCTTGTTGTTAATATACTTTTTTTCTTTTTTTTAAGCTTCTGACCATTATTCCCGGCTTTCCCCTGCCTGGTCCCCCGTTCCCCTCTCAAGCTGGTTTCTCCAGTGTGCCTCCTGGCGCTGTTACTCCGGGCAGCATCGCCCGCCGCACATCCCCCCTCGTCCCGGTCACACACGCACCGAGCGCTGGGCGCAGGGCGCGGCTGCCTGCGCTCATAGAAAGGCTTTTTATCTCTGCCCGCGCCAAACCTTCGCCTGGCCAGGGGAGGATTTTCTTTCTTGTTGTTGTTGTTGTTGTTGTTGTTGTAGTACACATATAGAACGCAGCCCCTCCCCTCGCTCCCCGGCGGCGCTGCCCTTTGTTGGGGCCCAGCGGCGGGGCGGGTNGGCGGGCGGCATGCGGCGGGGGCTGGCGGCGCTGGCCCTGGCCGGGCTGCTGGTGCTGTGGCGGGCGGCGGGGGGGCGGGCAGCGGCCTGCGAGCCGGTGCGCATCCCCCTGTGCAAGCCCCTGCCCTGGAACATGACTAAAATGCCCAACCACCTGCACCACAGCACGCAGGCCAACGCCGTGCTGGCCATGGAGCAGTTCGAGGGGCTGCTGGGCACCAACTGCAGCCCGGACCTGCTGTTCTTCCTGTGCGCCATGTACGCGCCCATCTGCACCATCGACTTCCAGCACGAGCCCATCAAGCCCTGCAAGTCCGTCTGTGAGCGGGCCCGGGCCGGCTGCGAGCCCGTCCTCATCCGCTACCGCCACGCCTGGCCCGACAGCCTGGCCTGCGACGAGCTGCCGCTCTACGACCGCGGCGTCTGCATCTCCCCCGAGGCCATCGTCACCGCCGAGGGAGCCGGTGAGTGCCCCGCGGGGGCCGGGCCCGCCGCCCCTCGGCCCGCCCGCACAATGGGCGCAGGCGGAGCGGGAGGGGAGCGCTGCCTGCTCCCCGCGCTCTCGGGCTTTCCCCTTCAGCCGCTTTCCTTTCTCTACGCTTTTTCTCCTCTTCTTCAACCCCCGCTGCTGGAAAAGTTCTGCCGTGGGGAAGGCGGGTGTGTGACAAGTGACAGCGCTGCCGCCGCCGCGTGAGGGAACGCTGGGAAGCGCGGGAGAGTGTTCCCGTGCCCTGCGCTGGGGTCCCGGCAGTCTCCTCAGGAGCACAGCCGCCCAAGGGAGGGGTCCCCGCGCTTGTCCCCAGGCCGCCGGTCCCCGTTCCCCCTCTCCCTGCTCCCTCCCGCTGCTCGCCCTGCCCAAAGCGGGTGTCTCCCTCCCACGGGAGGGTGTCGCCCCCCTGGCACAGCCAGCGGGTTTGGGGACAAGGGCTGTGTCTAGAGGAGCCCTGGGCAGGAGCTGGGGGGCTGTGGTGTCCCCAGCCTCCTCCTGTGCCAGAGCTGGCACCCACGTAGCTGAAGGAGAGAGAACGAACTGGTTGGCACTGGGTGCCCAGGTACTGCACAGTGTCCCCATCGCGTCCCTGCACTTGTAAGTGACAGTCAGGAGCGGAGTGGGGTAGGGGCACGGTCTTCCACCGCCTCTCATGCCAGTGTCCCCGAGCGAGCCTCTGGCTGCCTCCTGCCCTGACGCAGCTCCAGCGCAGCTCTGCTGGTACCCGACCCCCAGGTTTCTGAGGGGCCACTGGGGCCCCCCGGCTTTCCTGCTGCGTCCCATGTCACCGGCTGTGCTCGCTGTGGTCCCGCAGGGTGGCTGGCACTGGGTGTCGGGGTGTACCGGGGGTGGCAGTGAGTGCTGTCCGGGGAGGCAGGAGCATTTCCAGGCGGTGGGGTGAAGGCTGCCGAGTGCGTTGGCCACCATGGTGCTGCAAACCTGCTGTTGCGCAGGGACCCTGCGCTGTTCAGGGTGTGCTCCTGTCACCGCTGCTTTGGGCTGGAGGAGTTGGCAGCGCACGGCTCTGGCATGCTGACATGTGCACAACAGTAGGAGCTGCTGAATAGGAAGTTAAAGTAAGCTAGGCAATGGCTGTCATGAGTGGGGTTTGACCTTTACAAAATGACCCGTTCCTGCCTCGCTTGAGGAAAGCGTTTGCTGGTGGCAGAACCAAGCTGCGTTTCCGTGCTGCAGAGCTGGGGCTGCTAGATCCTCAGACTGCCAGGAGACTGGAGCTGGGGAAGGGGAGCTGCTGAGAGGGGTGGGAGGCAGAGGCGGAGCAGGACCCACCTGCCCCGTGGGCTTGTCCTGCAGTCCAGCTCCTTTGGTGCCTGCAGCTGCAGCGCCAGGTTGTGGCATCTCACTGATGGGCAGCGGAGCAACACCTCTCCATCCTCCCCCAGCAGTGGCCAGGGAATGAAATGGGTTTCTTTTTCATGCTGTGCTCAGCATAGTATTTGGCTGCACATCTGTCCCATTACTGAATGTTTTATGTATCCCACTGCTAGTGATGCCAAACACTGTTATTCCTGTTTTCCTTTCCTAACGAAATCTCATGCTCCAGTTTCCCAGCTGTGCTCCCCAGCTTTCCCAACTGTGCTGCTCTCTCCACTCATCCCCATTTATTTGTCAGCCAGATTAACCCTGTTCCTTCTCTGACTCCATTGAGCTATCCTCTCCACATCTTGAAATCTCACCTCAATGACCATACCCTGATATTTCCAGTCACTGCTATTATTTCTCTCTAACCCTTTGAATTGCTCCCCTCCTGCCTTTCCTTCCTGTCCCCAGCCCATGAACTCAACCATCTATTTTTGCCTGCAGCTCCTTCACTGCAGCTCCTCTCTGGGGGCTGCAGACCCGCCGGGGAGGTTTGGAGAAGTGTAGTTTTGAACACCAAGCGCCTTTCTCCGCAGCGTTGAGGTGTTTTCAAAATCACCTTAAAACCAGCTGCAAACGGAGTGAGGCTTGGCAGGTCTGCAGCGATCTGAAAGCAATCGCATTCAAATCTGGAGGGAGGAAGTTTGGCTAAAATTGCCCCCGAGTTACCTATTCCTGAGGACCTCAGCAGCACAATAACCTCTTTGAGGGATTCCAGGGCTGGATCCATGAAAACTCTCTTTCAGTGCATGAGAACCTGATGACATTCTCATTTCTGGGCTGAAAATTTTGAACTGATGCATTATGCACCAGACTGAAAGAATCCTTCTTGAGGGAATAAAACTGCTCCTTTAGAAAGCAGAGCGAAGGGTTCCTGTTCTAGGAGGAGGTAAGGTGAACACTTCCAAATTCAATTCTCCAAATAAAGGATTGCAGCCAAGTAGAAAACGCAAATAACCAACAGCGTTATGGGGAGCGTGCAGAATACCTGCTCTTGTTTTGTCTCCTAAGCACTTGTGCCTTGTGCTGTCTGTGAACTACATTGAATACAGCTGGCAGAAATATAAACCCCTTTTTTCATGGGTTTATGTTGTAGAAGAGGGTGGGTTTTTATTCTTCAGAAGTGAAATCTTGATTTTTCTTTCTTTTTTTGTTACCTACAAAGGAACAGAGTTCTACTGTTTCCTTTTCTCTTGAGGTCTCTGTTTTTACTGGGGAGGCTTAATGTGTTTGGCTAGTCCCTTCCGTAAGGCAGCAGCCTGAAGGATGACATGGTCAGACGTTTGTCCTTGTCGGAGCAGGGACAGGGTTTGGAATGGCTGATTTCCATTCCTTTTCCAATATCAGACTATGCACCTTTCTGGGTATATGGTTCAGCTGGGTGCAAGGGCTCTTTGAACCATTAGGACACAATTTCTCTGGGCTGAGTCTGCAGCAGGTTAACATCACACTGGATCGGTTATTCTCTGCTCTTCTGCCGCCAGGTAAAGCTTGTAGAGAAGCTTGTGAGAATTCCCCATCACCGTTAAAGTAATTGGTCTTGACTCTCATTTCAGTGATGCCAAGGTAAAGATCATTTGAAGTTTGCTTGACGTTTTTTTCTTTGGCTGGCACTGCAGTAAAAGATGAGAAATTCTTCTCTGATGTGTTGTGGTCCCTGTGCCTAGTAGACTGTGGACGTTGCAAAAGGTGGAGAAACTGTGGTTGGTAGAATCTGTGGCAGAGCCCAGTAAGAAGTTCATTTTGGTTATTGAGGCACGGGTTATGAGTCCTCCGCAAATATCTCCTAGGACCTCACTCCATGTGCAGCCCAGGTGGTAAGGAAGATCTAGAGACATTCTCTTGGCAGGAACTGGGGAGATATTTGTGTCTTCTCCTGCTGCTGTCAGGCTGAAGGGATGAAATAGCCGCTGCTGTGTCCGTGATGGAGAAGGCTGGTGAGAACAGCAAAAGTGCCTTGTTTAGGGCTTGTTAGAGGAAGAGCTCCGCAGACCCCTGGTCTCGTGCTGGTCTCCAGAACCCCAGCATGAGCTGCTGTGCCATGCTGCTGGTTTGGAGCTCTGAGGTCCCTCAAGTTCCAGAGACACCTTCAAACAGGCTTCCTGTGGGAAACAAATCTTGTTCTCTTTGGGAAACACTTGAGTTCCTTTGCACCCAGGCAGCAGAGGGGTGCTCTGGGCTTGGTGTGGGTCTCCTGAAGGCAGGTGTGTTGCTGAATATCTTGTCTTTTTGTGGAGGATCCGTCAAATTGCAGTCCAGGATGGAGGATGAAAAGCCTCTTGGCAATACGTTCATATCCCACATGTGATATTAGTACGTGCTCATGTCTTCTGTATCCTGTGGCTTTTGTCCTGCATCCCAGTCCTGTGCTTTTTGGGGATGACAGCGGCTCTGCTCACAGATGTTGGTGCAAGCTGTCTTGCATATGCAGGAGGTCCCATGCACGTGCTCTGTGTATTTCTGTCTGAACCTAAAATTGTCAATCGCAGGACCTGTCTTTAAATTTACACAAAATAAATGAGCAGCCTGACCACAGCCATTGCTGGTGTTGGGATGCTGGCTCAGAAAAACACCTAGTGTGTGTGTGTGTGGCTGCTGCTGTCTAGCAATGTGTTTACATCCCCAGTGACATTTATTCCTGTTTTGAAGAGGGAACTGGCCATAAAGCCAGAGCGGTATGATGGGTACCACGCGTCTTGGAGGATGGATCTGTCGGTTGGGTCTGTCTCACTGTATCTTCTCTAGAAGATAGCCTGAAGGCGTGTTGGGTTGTTCACGAGATGTTGGGGAAAAGGGAAACAGCATCACAAGGCGTCAACCACGTGTAATGATGGTCCGAACCATGTTGGGTAACTGTCATAAGATGGCTGAGGAGAACTGTTAAAAAAAAATACTTCTTAAACATTAAAGAAAATTTAAGGTTAATTCAAGTGATGAAGACATATTTTCTTAAATCTTATATGAACCCATGATTTCTCCATGTAGGCCAAGTCCTCCGTAACTGCCTGTCTGACTAGATGAATTCAGAGTAATCCAGTGTGTGGATTTGACATTGTGTGCCTAAAATAAAAGCAAAAGAGCTGTTTCCCATGCTTGTTTTTCATATGTTATTGACTTCATTTCCAAAACTGTGGTTTCCAAACTCTAGATCAAGTTCGCTCTGCCTCAGAGGTTTGCATGGCTCTACAGATAGTAGCGGAATTGCACAGTGGTGTTAGGAGAGCGTTTAGACTGCGCCGAGGACGAGCCGACATGCCCAGGCTGTCACTTTAAAGTTGGGATTTGGTTTAGCTGTTTGCTCAAAGCTTGGAAGCAGACTCATTTCTCAGTTGAAGTCACTACAACTGTCAAGCCTTAAAGACAGGAGAAGTAAAGAAGAGTATTTAAACCTTATTAATGACGATAGCATTGATGGTGTTATGCTGTTACTTCAGTCAGTCTGCCTTTGTAGACTGAGCCCCTCAAATGGCTTTTACCTCTAAGCATCAAGGCAAGACCTGGGCCGTTACATGTCATTAAAACCCAGCAGGATTCGTTCTGTGGAGTAATTCACTGTGTGGAGCAACCATGTTGTCGTGTGCAGGCTGCTCTGCTGCTTGGAGTTAGGTGATCTGTACCCAAGTTTAGCAAGGATCAATTCTCCTGTTACTTTGCCTGGTGATATAACTAAAGTGTTTGCTCAAAATCAAGTTTTACCAACTTGTTTTCTTCTCCCAAACCTCTCATCCAAATCTGTGATCCAGGCATTGTTATTTTGTACCCTTACTACATGAGTGGCTTTTATTCTGCTCTCCTTGTTAGTGGTTTGGGTTTTTTATATAGCATCCCTTTGAAAAGCAATTAATTAAAACAGCTTATTGGAAAAATCGGTTTGGATTTTTCCCCTGCTCTTAAATGAAATTTAGTAGGAAGCCTTTGGATTGGAGCTCTGGGTAATATTTCCTCTTCGGCAATCCTGCTAATCACTGCTGACAGATATTTATTTCAAAAAGAGTGTTTTGCATAGACAGAACTTGGCAGAGAGGTCGCCTCAGAAAAGAAGTGGAACAATAGTGAGTTGGTTGTTTATTTTTAAAAACAGCTTTGTTTTTTCCCCCCTGTTTGTGTTAGGGCTGCACGTCTAAGCCTGATGGAGAGAGGTCTCTGCCACTAGGCTGCTGGGGTCAGGGGATGGGATTTCGTGGTTGCTCGCACCCACCTGAGATCTTGCACGCGGACAGTGGCAGGGCTGGCCCAGACCCTTTTTCCCATTGCTTCCCCAGTAGATGAGAAGGGACTGGGCAGCATCAGCTTGACCAGGGGAAAGATCAGGGAGACGTGAAGCCTTTGCCAAGATGTGTTGTACTATGGTGGAAGTCTCCAGTCCTTTTCACAAGACCATGCTACTCTCCATCAATAGAAACTGATAAAATAAATTTTGTACTTAGAAGTGGAAGGGAACATCTGTCGGAAAGCAGCTTAGTCCCATGTTTGTTTGCAGGACCAGGCTTATACTGGGCTTATGCAGCGTTTACCAGCCCCGCCTTGCATCGGTGTCAGTTTGAAGGACAGTTCCTTAGCCCAGCATCGTACCCCCAAGTGGGGTTAAGGAAGGCAGCGAGCCCCTAACTGGGCTCTGGTTTGTGTTTAGGTGTAATTCCAGAGTGAGCTGGACTTGGTTTGCTTGAACACCGTGAAGTCATGACTGCTTGGATCAGGTTTAGGAAGAGAGAGTGCACTTCAGGGCTTCTTTCTCCTTCCCTGTTCCCTCCAGAGTTGTGAAGATGGTAAGCATTTAATCATAGTTTTGGTAGGAATTGCAGTGTGCTGGGCCACGTGAAGCACCAGAAAGAGTTGCCTTGGCCATGGGCAGAGCTAGGCAGCCTTCAGGGCCACTTACTCCTGCAAGTCTTAGTTTTGTGAAATTAATTATGACGTTAGTAAGGGAATTAGTTGTTTTTCAGGTTTACTTTTGCCTTGACTGTCGTTTAGCCATATCCCCATTTATGTAAGGGAAGTTTCATGTTGCTATGAGCAGTATCAATATGCATTAAGGTGCAGATTTTTTCTTTAAAAAGAAGGATGGCTAAATTAGAAAATTAACTAAGTAATATTAGATCTCTTGTAAACAGGTATTTTTAATACGTATTTACAGAATTCGTGATTAAATAGGCCCCTGCCCTTAAAATTTAGTCCACACATATAACCCCTTTGCCTATGCCAACTATCACTGGTGTCCGGGGCTGTTGTACAACTGGATCCTTACAGCTTCAGCTGCAAGAGAGGAGCTTTGGTGACATTCATTTGTCCTATATTGCAAAAGCAGCAGTGTTGGGTCAGTGACAGTGTAAGGATGTGAGAAAAGCGATGTTTGTTTGATACCAGCTTCTGGAGTTGAAAAACCAGCATAAACTTCGGGCCATGCAAACTAAAGAAGTGTTTTTTCTTTGAAAGCTCATTTGGTTTTCCTTTTTGTGTTTGTTCTAATAAAGTATACTGCCTCTCTCCCAAATCTTGTTTCTCTTGCATTTATTTTTCTCTTGCATTTATTTTTTCTTAACTTGTACAATGTGCTAGGAATTAACATACTCATTTTTCATGATAAAGGATATGTATTAATCCATTAAATTATGTGATTTAACAAACAATAGGTTTGCAATTATGCATTTTACTAGTGTGGGACACATTCCACTTACAAGTGTGTCTGAAAGCAGTTCTTTGGGCATAGTGTTTCTGTTCCGTATCTGTCCTTCAAACTAATCAGTATGTTTTGAAACTGAGGGGAAGGGAAAGGTCTGAAACATTTGTTTTGGCATTTACTTCAACGATACGATTGTGGTTGGTTGGTTTGATTTCCTCAGTAACCAAAAAAACAAACCAAAAGTAATTTCTCCTTCATCATCTAATTAAATGCAAACAGTACGTGTACTTTTTTTTTAGATGCTCGTAAGTTCATGCCATAAATTTCCATCCTTGTCCTAAAGCTGCCAGCCCGTGCAGAAGCAGAAATGGGATATTTAAAGAAAGAGAAAAAGAGAAAGAGAAAAGCATTGTAATGGGGGTGTGTTGAAATAATCCAGTATTAAAAATGCTAATATTTCTTTCTTTTGTATTTTGTATTTTATGAATCCGTGCCAGATTTCCCTATGGATTCTAATAATGGCAACTGCAGAGGCGCCGGCATCGGTGAGTACACTTTCATAAAACTGTATCATAAGCTGTAGCCTTTCAGATCCTTAATAAAGTAAAAGGGGAGCTAAGTGATGCATAAATACCCTGTATTGTCTGGGAATCCTGTAGATTGTGCTTTTGTATCCTGTGGGCAGGTGGGATTTGGGGCTGGTCAGCCTGTGGACCTCTCAGCAGACAACTCAGTTAACTCTTTAGCACATCTTTTAGTGCTCCTCTCTTCTGCTTTTGTTAGGGCAAAATTTCCATCAAATCCACGGGGCTGTGCTGATTGCATTAAAAGTTTTGATTGTTAAATGGATTTTCACTTGCCAAAACCAGTGAAGATAATGGTTCATTCTGACTTTAAAGTTTGCAAATTAAATTCGACACTCTTTGTAGATAATGGCAAAACTCCCGTTAACCTGAGGAGATTGAGGCTCAGACCTTTTGAGACCTGGTTTTATTCCAGCAGGTCCCCTGTTGCTTTTTATTTTTGTTTTGATTTTGCTGGAACCGAGTAAAATCCCTTGAGTGTTACCATTAGTCCCAGGCAATGCAAAGAAGCAAAGCCTGGGTTGGTAGCTAATAGATTATAGAAACATGAACTTGTTGCTCAAGCAAGCCATTGACTATAAGTTTCCTTGAATTTTATTCCAGTTCCTTCAGAAGTTTTCCTCTTAGGCCTTTATGAAGAAGATGACACTCAGAGACCTGGTGTTGGCCATTGTTTCTTTCCTTCTCCAGCGGTGTTGAGGAGCTATAGCGTGCACTGATGCTCAGTTTATTAATATAAACACCGAAGTGTGGTTGTGGAAAATTAGATACCTCCATAAAATTGGACAACTTCATCGTAAATCTCTGTGACCAAATTATAAAAATGTATTAATAATGTCCAGGTTATAATACAGTTTTAAAATGTGATCAGCAGGTCCCAATGGGAACATAGCTATGCAGGTGCAAAGTGTTTTTTGAATCACAGTATATCTCCTTTAGAAAGCTACAATTAGGAGAAGCTGATAAAAGCAACCCTCCTAACGAGCTTCACTTCAAATTGCCTTGAGCATGGGACTGTGTCTGAAAAATTTTCTAGAGGTATTTATTTCCCATGTTAGTATTTTCAAGACATTTTCAGTAGTGTGGCATTGAAAAGGTGTGTATTTCATGCTCTACATTGACTGCACAGAAGGCATACAAGCTTCACTTTGAATATGAAAATAAAGCTGGATACTTTCAACATCACCTTATATCAAAAATATTGAACATGTCTTTAGCACCGCCAGTCCTGAGGGATGTAGATGGCACGTAGTACCAGTAAGGATGAGGCAGAGTAAGATTCAGTTATACTATTGCTTTTCACTAGTAAAAGAAAAAAAAAAACAGACTTAAAAAAATCCCATCCAAAAATAGGTTGAAGATGCACAGAAAAATTGCTGACTAAAAGGAAGGGTAATACTTTTATCACTGCCTTTCCCCGTACAAACACAGTTTCTGGTTCATTGCACTACGCCTGTTCCAGCTGACAAGCACAGTTTGGCCACCTAAAAGGCTGTGTTTCGTAATTGCTTTATTTATGTGTCCAGTAAAGTAAATTTCTAATTTTGCCATTTTAAATAGGTGTTTTGGTTTGGTTGTTTTGTTTTGTTTTTTTCAAGGAGCAACCTGATGTGTTTTAAAAAATCCTGGACTCATCATCTTGCATGTGCTGCTGCTGTGTGGGGTTACCCCTGGATGAGGCACCTTTTATCCCTGGCAGTGTCCACTGGATAAACCTTCCTTCTGAGTCTGCATAGGGGTTTTTGGGGAGGGGGTTTCCTTTCTTCGCAGTAAACTCTTGTCTGCTTCATCAGATGCTTTTCAAGTCACTCGGAAATTTTTTCCAGATTTCTTTTTTTTTATCAGGGAGGCATTTGCCAGTTTTGAGTGCCTGTGCCGATCAGTGTTACAGCCAGGTTTTAGATCATGCATGCACATATATGTAAGATGCCACGTTTCTTGGTAGTGACGCATGGGGAAAACCCTGTTCCTGTGTAGTCCATTTGTTTTGCCATTTACAGGAAGAAGTTTTCAAATGTATAGATTTTGAGCTTTTGTTAGTCCTATATTGACTTGTATTGAAAGAGAGTACGTAATGGCAAAGTTATCTGAGATCTCATTCAAAACTGGTGTGAGCCTCTGCTGCCTGTCTAGGTGCTTGGCATATCATGTTGTTGGAGTCCCAGAGCTCTTCTGGGAACTCTGGCAGCTTCAGAGGAGCCTTACCAGGTGAGGTGGGACTTTCCTGCAGCACCAAGAGATGCCATACATTTTTGTAGCCATCTTTTCTGGCTGTTCCCACTCCCTGGGGAAAGCTCAACTTTGCCAGAAATGTGCATCAATCAAATCCGTGTTCTCTGATACCCCCATTGTGCTTCCTTGGAAAGTCACTGTAACAAGAGTTGGGAGAGGGGAGTTGGTTCTAGCTCTGCGGGTGACTTTATAACTGACTTTGGCAAGCGCCTCTATATTAGTTTCTGTATCTCTAAAGAGGTTTGTAAAGTTCTTTGAAATGTAAATTTGAAAAGCAGTGGGGCAACTAGGAGATATCCCTCATTGAGAACATGGGCAAGTCTACAAGTTGTTTCTAGAACAAGACTAATAAAATATATTCTAATAAAATAATCCAGTACTGTCTTAGAGTCGAGGGAAATGTGAAGCTATGTGTTCTCGTAATTTAGACTATTTTATTCTCCTTGTGCCACAGAGCAAAGTACTGTAGAGCAGGAGAACACTGAGTGTACAACTTGTTGGACGTGAACACTGAGATGCCTGCAGGGGTGTGGGTCATAGGAGCACATCTTTTATGGCCTGTTTCAAGGCAGCTTATAAAATGGGCCATAATTTGGCCTAAAGTATGCATGATCTCCCACAGGCAGAAGGGAAGCCAAAAATCACTTCCCTTCTCTGCCTTTATTATTTTAACACAGTCTCATACAAAAGCTGAAGTCTGTAGGACTCTATATATAGATTCCCGAGGATGTGTTTGAAATTCAAGGAAACAATATACTCTTCTTTTGAAATATTCTCCTCTTTCCTGTATTTTTTTTTTATTTTCAACTACAAAAAATCTTTCAATAGAAAGTAAATAATGGTTTGAGAAGTCCATAACTGTATGATTGCATCTCTTTTTATTTAATATGCACAAATCTTATCTAGCAAATAAAAGTTCTTTCTCGGACTCTTCATGTTGGATTTAACTAAATCATTAGCTTATATGCATTGGTTTTTTTAGACTTACGTATAGACCTAGGCTGTACTGTCCGCTTCCACTTAAATGCTAAGTCGAATGTCCAAATAGATGACCATGTGTTCACAATACTGGGACCTGCTGTTCGAAGTTACTCCACCAAACTCCACTTAGACACTAGTTTGGAATAAGTAAATATTTGCGTTAGAACAACCAGCCAGGAAATAATGGTGGTGTTAATGAATGCATGGGTCTGGAGCTTCAGTGCTAGCACTCCCGGGGCACTAGTGCAAATGTTTTTACCTCCGTTATTGTTCCCAGCTGTCTGGAAGGTGCACCACTGGACACGCTGTTCTGTCAGTGCTCGTTTGTGTTGTCTTTTGAAGGCCATCCTTACCACCACCAGGGCTAAGAGTTTCCCTATTTTACTTAAACCTTAGGTTCTGGGTCATAATAAAATTGTGTAAAATTTCTGTAAAAATTGAGGAAGAGTCCAGAGCAGGATCAAGGGTAACACCAAACACCTGCAATAGTCAAGTGAAGTCCCTCAGCCTCTTAAACGCAGTTTCTCTTAAACCTCCTGCCAGGTGCTGCTGGAGAGACATGGTTGAGGTTTCATTTTGTCCGAGAAGCGTTCAGAGCAAAGAGCCGTGTACCACTTGGTCCCACCACCCTCTGACATGCTTCACCTACTGACTGTAGCTCTGAGACATCTTCAGGTGTAAAGGGGCTGGGTTGCTGTAAGAAATCTTACGGTGCAGTTCTGAAGATGAACTGTATGTTGAGAACTAGCCACAAAAATCCCGTTAGCCAGAATATCCCAGCTTGCTAGATCGAGTGGAGATATGGAGTCTCCAATCAAATTGTAAAGAGACCAAGACTGAACCTTGAATTGGCTTAAAATGGAAGATTTTGTCTCTTCAGACTCCAAGTCCTTGCATCTTTGTTGTTGGGGAGTTAGCTGGTTGTAGTGGTTTTGTTTTGTTTTTTACATTTCAGCATGCCAAGTGTTCTCCTAGAAACCTTTGAGGTCTCGTGGACAGTTCCACAACATTTTCCAATAGAACAGACCAGGAATGCCCTGTGGTTTGTGATATTTCACTTGTCTGTAATAAACAAGGCAATTCAGGGAAATTTTTGTTAGGTGTGAGGTTGGGGTTTCAGGGAAATTGTCACTTGAACAATACACTTTTCTTTCTAAGCAAAGCTTTCTGTTTTTTACAGAGCGCTGCAAATGCAAGCCTATAAAAGCTACCCAGAAGACCTACCTACGCAACAATTACAACTACGGTAAGAACAGCTGCATGGCCAACGCTTTTAAGGCTGCAGTAGGGGGAAAATTGTCATTCAAAAAGCCAGCGGTCCCAATTACTGGTGGTTAATCCAATGGTACTTATTACAGAAGGAGGATGTGGCCTGAAACATTTCCAAATTAGAAGGACGGAAGGGATTAGTTTATTATGTTAGTACAAGAGTGTCTTTGTTGACGTTGAGTGGTATTTCAGTGTCAGCACAGGCATTTGGGGTTCATGCGCTTCTTTAGTGTGAAAAGTGATGGGACAGAAATGGTGCTGCGGGCTGCTCTTCAATTTCCAGCTCCAATATGCTCTGCTTTTGCAGGAAAGGATGTTTTTACTAACTTCCATGTCTACAAACTGTCTGCGGGATCTAACAGGCGTACCTGATTCTTTCCTTCTCACATATCGAAGCCAGCAATGAGCATCTTGCCAGTTGGTTTATGCTGTCAGCAACACCTGCAAAAGAGCACCGTGTCCATGTCATGTCTTGTCTTGTCCAGATTGTCCTGGCCTTCAGGCATATCATGGGTCCAGGCTGCTACATTTCTTCATGCTGTTTGTTTTCAGCAAATGAGGCTGATGAAGCCAGTGTATAGATATCACAGGAATTGAACAATTGGGCCTGTCTTTTTTCCCATTAATCATGTGAATAGCCTTAGGCTCAGTGAACTTAAAGACTTGATTTAAAGGGTAGTGATTGCATAATATTTGTTAAGATTATGCATTTGTACAACTCCTGTCAGATAAGCTTCTTTTAAAAATTGATCCTGTTAGCAGCTAAAAAATTAACAATTGTATTCAGTCAAACACTGTTGTTTTTTAGGTGACTAGTTGGTTTATGTTGTTTTGGTGGATTTGTTTGGAAAATAATTACAGAGTGACTGTTTTCTAGTGGGTGCCTGCACGTGGTAGTCAGTGAGGATGCTACTGCCCATCTTTTCAAGCTTTAGAAATTAAAGAGGTTTCGAAGTGCATTTGAAATAACTCCAAACTAAAGCGTGATCTTGCTTTGGAATCTTAAAAGGTTTTAAGAAAGTGCATCACTTGGGGTGACTTGTGTATATTAAATGAACAATTTATTAATTGTTGGCGGCTGTATTTAGTGGTAGCTGCAAAATATGCTGGTTGATGGTCTTTATGGGCAGTGCGTGGGAAGAGAGGAGACGTGCAAGTCCATGGTTGTCTTTCTTTCATGTTTAATTTTTCACATATGTTAGAAGAAATCTGCTGTTTGTAATGGAAGGGGACTTGTGTTTGTGAGCTGTGAAAGACGTGGCATTCTCTCGAGCGTGACCTCTGGACTGGCTTTGCATTCGCGTGTGGTGTCAGTTCACTGGTCACCATGAGAGAAACGAAAAGCATTGCCTTTGAAAGGCAACTTTTTCTCCTACACAACTTAAGGCAAAAAGAAAGGGTGAGGGAGGAAAGAGTTAGACGTGTCATCGGGTCAAGATCAGGAGCATCTGGAGTGCATAAAGAGCAGAGCAGGTTGGTGCTGGGTCACTGGAGGGACAATAACAAAGGTAAGGGCCTGCCATCCAGCAGAAGTAGTGATACGAGAAGTTTTAAGGCACATTCACATTCCGTGAAAGGTTGAGAGTGACAAATTAAGTTTGGTCATCTGTCCTGCAAGTGGTCAAAGAGGGAGCAGTTCCAGCTCGAGGGAGAGGGAGACTGTACAAGGAGGGAATTAAATATGTTTAAAGTGGAAAGGGCAAAGAAGAAGGGATGATAAAGCCCAACTTAAACAGGACATAAATCATAGAAAATCCAGCTGGTACATAACTCCTGCTCATGACCACACTATTGTGAGATATACTGAGCTACCTGGAGCCTCTTCGTGGAGGATGAAGTAATGAAGTGATGGGGGCAGGGACATTGCTGGAGTTCAGCTGAGCTTTTGATAATGGACCGTGTGAAAGACCAGTCCCAGAGGTCACCAAGAAGGGCCTGGGGGTGACCTGCGTTATCTGCTGCTGCTATCTACACTCTTTGTGGTTTTTCCCAGTCATTCGGGCTAAAGTGAAGGAGGTAAAGACTAAATGTCACGATGTCACTGCGGTCGTGGAAGTAAAGGAGATCCTCAAATCTTCCCTGGTGAACATCCCAAAGGACACTGTGAACCTGCACACAAACTCTGGCTGCCTGTGCCCACCACTCAGCGCCAATGAAGAGTACATCATTATGGGCTACGAAGACGAGGAGCGCTCCAGGTAACTCTTACTATGTTGTCCTTGGAGCATATTTGTTGTTGTGTGTTCTCCTGCCCATAAAGCTGAACTTCAGAGCCACTGGGAAAAGAAAACTTGGTGTGACTCTCTGTACATCTCCTTAATGGTATTCAGGGAGGACAAGGCTCTCTGCAGACACAGAGATCTCAGTCTTGCCCGTGGTGGGTTGTATGGCCTGTGTCTGCCCGTTGATGGGGTAACTGGTTGTCTCCGCTGTGTAGGTTGCTCTTGGTGGAAGGCTCCATAGCTGAGAAGTGGAAGGATCGTCTTGGTAAAAAAGTAAAGGTAAGAAAACATCTCACCAAAATTCAGACGTTGAAGATACCATGAAACATCTACCTAATCTTTTCAAAATAAGGGAAGAAAATACACATGCTGACCCCAGTTAATTAATATCAAGTGACAAAAAATAACTTGGTGTGTTATTTGCTGTATTACTTAGAAAAGTGTGCTGAATAAACTAAAGGGATACATTGAATTACCCAAAGTACAGCAGTGTAGCAGCAGTCAAAACCTCAGTCTCAAAAAAGCAGACAGGAGGAGTGTTTTAAGTCTGTAGGCAAACTGTGCGTTCTGAAACATGCACCTACTTAGCTGGGATTGTAATACTAATTGAAAACAAAAAAGAGGGCTTTACAAATGTTTTCCAGACCAAGTCAGAATTCTACTTTTCAGATTTAATATTCTTTAAATACAGTTCTCTTACCAACTTGTGTGGATTAGCAACTATTTTAAATTTACCTTCCTGGCTTAGATGAGGGAGTTATATGATAAGGAGGTCGTGTCATAGTCAATTTGAAACAATGAGCTCAAGTATAAGCAATATATGAAAATATATTCTGATGTTTTCTAATTTAAATATATTCTAATACCTTCCAAGTCCTGGAAGGATTGCCTTTTTGTGTTTTGATACACCGCAAAGTATCAGTAATTTTGATGTTAAGAGTGGCATTTTACACAGAATATTCTTTTCTTGACACAGTTTCTCAGCCGTTGATTTGACATACTGGTTGTGCCTGTGCAAACGACTCTCCTCTTCCACTCAACACTTTCTTCAACAGCAGTGGTGACCAGCAGGAAAATACTGTTCTGTTTGCAAAGACAAGCTTTTCTGCGCACATTTGTCACATCCACAGAGATTACATGAGTACAAAGATATGGGGATCTTATTCCAAGTTGTTGTTTGACTTGGCAGAATCTTATGAAATCCAGTGCTGCAGAGCAAATACCGCATTACCGCTGTGGGCTGACTTCTGCCCAGTTCCAGTTCTCAGGTGGCAGTGTCATTTGTTGGGGTTTTTTTGGGAACTTGCTCATTTTTTCACTTATTTACTTGTGGCCTGCGGCCCACTGCCTCTGCCCCCGTGGCTGACTCGGGGCTGCCAAGGACCACGCCATGTTGTCGCCCACTTCTCATTGTAATCTCCTTTTTCATTAGTTGTACCAACTCTGTTTATTATGTCTTTTCGTACTGCGGTTGATATTACCTGGAAAAGTAAAAATTAAAAAAATGTTTCTTTTTTAATTAATAAGAATCACCTGAATATTTTTTCATCCTGCTTCCCCCAAAGACTGCACGAATAGCTTCATTTAAATTTTATTATTTAGAAGGTGAGACACTTTTGTGCTGAAGCCATTATGCCTTGTATGAGCCCCTTCATTCCCAGAGGCTACAAGAAAGCCAGGAAATGGTTTCTCTCTTTAAAGTGACTTCTACCGATAACCTCACATTCCACCGTTTGAGCCCAATGCAGGGTAATGTGGTGGAAAACAGCGATGGCTTTTATTTATCTGCTGCTGTTTGTAACCACACGCAGTTGTTTTCCATATGACTTATTTCTTCTGCTGTAATCTTTTTTGTAATTTCTTTGCCTTTCCATACACAGCGGTGGGATCAGAAACTCCGCCACCTTGGGAAGGGGAAGGGAGAGCCCGGACACAGCGACTCAGCTCCGAAGCCCGGCAAACCCGGCAGTGCCCGACAAGCACAGAGTTAGACGCGGGATGCCGGACGTTGACATGCAGTGGACTATCTACCAAGACTTCATTGTTGGAGCAGCAAAGGAGAAATTGCACTATTGCACGTTATATTCTATTGTTTACTACAAAATAATGTTTTAGCTTATATTAGTTTTTATTCTCCCTCTTGTTTTCTGCCTTTTTATTTTCTCGGATGTGTGCAAGCTCTGGAAGTAGATATTTTTTTTCTGTTGGTAAGAACTGTATAAAACTGCCCTTATGAGATGGGGAAAGACAAGGACATGTTGAAATTGCCATTTTTATCTCCTGGATCTTTTTAGGGAGAAAATTCTGATGCAGGCAGGAATGGGATCGGGGGCAAAGACCATGACTTAGAGTCATGACTCCCCCCAGCTTCCCCCTTTCACTCTTTCTTGGTCACTGTTTGCAGAAACTCCCTGTGTTGAGGGGAGGTTGTTGATTTGGTTTTCAATGCATAGTTTTTTATTCTGAAATATATAAAAAGTGATGTTAAGAGAACTGTTTAAATTAGTACACCTTTGCTAAGTTTTCTTACTCATAAATAAACCACTTGTGTAAGCCAAAGTCTAACTTAAAGTATTTCCTGCGACAAACACGGTGTACTTGGACACAAGGAACCTGGGTTTTCCAGTGCTCTGGACCTTGCAGGAGAGGTCGTATCGTTCTGTTCCACAGGGCGTAATTTATATAATATACTACTTCTCTTCCAGCGGCAGTGTTTTTTCCCCTTTTCTTTCTTTTGTCTGCTGAGTTGTAGGAGTAGACTGACTTACCAGGCCTGCTGCTCAGTACAGGTCTGCACTTTATCCTTTTGATTTTGTGGTGTTCCTCTGAAATCTGTGCCTACGTAAGCAAGTGTTCAATGCTCAGCAGAATATTTCCAATAAAAGAATTGTAGTTGTCAACACAGACCTTATCTGACTTTTGAGCCAACGTCATATTTTTTATATTACTGTTCCAAATACAAAAAGCAAAAAAACTTCATGTTTGTGCTTTTATAGAATTCTTTGCAGATAGTGCCAACATTTGAAACTGTCACTCTGTTTTTCTATTCTCTCATGCTCAAAAGAAATTAAAATGGTGTAAATAAAATAACAGTCTCTGCTGTTATACACGGAGGGGAACCCACTCTGCTCGAGATGCAAATGGCTGCTGCGTTCTCAGCTGGCAGTGTTGTCTTAAGTGCATGAGGGCTGCCTTTCGTTAAGAAAACAGTGTTGGATTGTTAAGTTTGAAAATACGGCGATAGTAAGTTAACACAGAAATATTTGGGAATATTTATAATAATGCTATTTTAAGATTTCAGTTAATAAGCAGAGGTCTCAGGACATGTTTTCCATTGGGCTGGATACCAAGCAAGTTGAAACGGAGAACTGTTCCCTGCAACACTCAATTTTTTTTTTTTTTAATTAAAAAGGGTAATTTAGGGGAAGGGTTGGGTCTGAAGGCCAGCAGTGGAATATTAATCCTCTAGCTAGGTCAGTGTTTGCCCTGGGTACTGCATGGGCTGGCTTAGAAGCTGCAGAAGGACTTTGCATTAGAAGAATAAGAATTAGTTCAACAACACAGCTGTTCCATTTGAAAACATCACTGTGGTGTCTTTTGGACATTGTAGCTTGGTGCCTCTGTTCTCATCTGCTCTCACCTGTTTCCTGTGTTTCCCAGCCATGCCAGCAAGCAGGTCTCTGCCTGTGGTGCTCACAGCAGGTTTGGCAAGGGGAGCATCAGCACTGCAGAAGCAAGTCCATTGTCAGTCGTATTTAATTATTGGGCTTTGGACTTACTTCTTTAAAAAAAAATAAATCAGTGAATAGCAAACAGTTAATGTAAGAAGGAAAATCTGCACAAAAAGCTGAGAAAACCGAACTTCCGAGCAATCTTGTTTACTCCTGTCCCCATTCTCAGTGCTTTCTGAAGAAATTAGAGTTTGTTATTTTACTTCTTGCTTAATTTGGTCTCACTCAAGACTCACCAACCTCTCATGCAATTTAGAATTAGAGTCTATGGTGTGAAGTGTTTCTGTTTATCATCCCCAAGTTGTGTTGAGTTCACTGTCACCCCATTCCTGCGCTCAAAGCGAGTCAGTGTCTAGCACGCAGTTAAATTGTTTGTAAAGGTCCTGCTTCCCATCCAGCGTCTGCCTCATTCCACTCTTAAAGTAAGATAGTCTTCTTTCATTTTTTTTAATCCCCTTAGCTGGGGTCAAAAAGAAAATAATGCTCTCTGGGGACACAGCAAAGGAGAGAAGTAGATCTGCTTCATTAATGGACAAGAACCGGAGAGCACAGGCTTGGCAGCGGTCGCCCAAGAGCACCCTGAGAGGGCTGAGCTGTGCCGCTCCTGGGCAAGGAGCATCCTGCTCCAAAGCTTCCAGTGCGGGCTGTGGTGGTGCATCCTTTTTAAATGGCTATCCACATGCTGGAGGGAATGCTGCTTTCCCTGTTTCCCAAGGTCTTCTGTAACAGCATAGAGACAGTGTATGCCTCCTAATCTTCCCTTTTTATCTACAGTGAAACTACTTGAGGGTCATGCTCAATCTATTATGGAAACCTTTGTAGCTATGGAAAGTGTGCTCTGTAGTCATTAAGAGTAATTACTTTGCAAATGCAAAGACCTTTTTTCAGAACAAGTTTGGAGGGAGCATTAAAATTCTTTAAAAGGAGCACAAGCAAAACAGCACATGACAGCCAGCTTATTAATGTGTACAACGCGGTTGTTCTGCTGGGTGATGCACATACCTACGCGGGCACATGTGACCGAGTGTCATGGGATGTATAGAAGGATTGATTAAAACCATGCCTTGCCCACATCTGGGTTAGATTAGACCAGAGAGAAAATATGCAGCTTAAAATCTCTGTGGATAATTAGCCTGACATGGTGCTTATCAGAAGGCAGCCCTTCCTGGTGCAGCTCGGCAGATGAGAGGCAGGAGGAATAAACACCAAAGTGGCTTATTCACAAGTGATGTCTCTAGTTTCTGGCAGGGTTATTTATTATTTATTAAAACTCATGGTTTTAATAAATCTGCTCTGGATATATTAGCAATAACATGAAAATAACAGAGCTTGATTTTAGCCAGGGTGTTATTGTTTCGGTGTGTAATTCCTTCCATTAAAGCCAAGAATGAGCAAAGCCTATATGGTGAGAACAGCTTTCCTGTTGATGCTGATGAGGAGAGCACAGTTCAGCTGCAGAGGGTTGCAGGGAGAGCCAGGCTGGTAGCAGTAGGCAGCCGGAGAGCCTCCTGCTTTCAGAGAGCCTTTGTTCTGAGAAAAATGCAAAATCACCATCCTTGGGGGGTGCGGTGGTATGGGGGCAAGTGGAAGGGGAGATGTCAGCATTTTTAAGGGAAGGATAAGGTATCGGACTATAGAATAAGACTCAACGGGAATAATTTTTTTTTCTTTTATAAGATTCTAGCGTATTGAGCCTGAGAAAAGCATCAGTCACGTGGGATGAAGTACTCTCCATATCTAGAGTTATGCCCTAGGGAATCCAGTCAGGGCTGGGAAGAGGTGTGCTGTGAGGGTCCCCAGCCCTGGGGGGGCTGCTGGTGCCATTGCCTGGCTCCCCTGCACATTACTGCTATTCTGTAAGATGCCCAAATCCCAACCTTAAAGGGTTTGTGTATTATAAATTAGGCAGGTAAGTCAATGAGATAGTCAGAATGAATGAACAAATGAACGTTAATGCGCTGAGAGGTAATCCAGCTGGGGACATTTAGATCCAGCTGTGGAGGAGAGATTTCCCTTCCCTCATGTGAAATAACTCAAACCTGTACCCCATGGTAATGTCTGCTCATGGTGCAGTCCTGATAGTCTGTGGAGCATGTGGAGTCAGGACCCTTGGCTTTGCCTCCCCACTCTCTGTCAGCGCTGCTGTGTAACTTAAACGGGAAAAGAAGTCCTCTCCTTCATTTACAGGACAGCACAACAGCTCCCTGTCCTGCAGGAAAGAGCTTAATTTTGTGATCCACAGAAGGGGATTTCCATTCCCTCCAGAGCACAGTACAGGTTATTTGATTATTATTTGCTTTGGACGGTGGTGTTGGAGCACAGGTAGATGCAGGCTCTGGCAATGATTGCTGGATTGCTGCATGCGAGCCATGCCTGGCGTTTTCTTTGCACTTCCGTGCTTTGCGAATCTTCAGCAGTAAAATGAATGAGCAGTGGAAAGAAAACAAGGTGAAACTATCCTTGCAATGCAGTAGCCTTTTCTGAGGATAAACAATGGAGCCCAATTTGTAAGATAAATTCCTAAATGATCACTGCACCACAGTATTAATGAGAATGACACCAAAAAAGAAATGTGTCCAGAAAGCTGCTTGTAACTCCATCACCTGCAGCATCACTGACCAGGCACCGAGACCAGCAGCAAAATTGCTTGGGCTTGACCATCTTTGCCAAAATGTTCTTGTTCTCTTTTTTTTTTTTTNTTTTTGGGGGGGGGAGGGGAGGGAATAAATGCTTCCCACACTTCACAACTGCTGGAGAGCATCAGCTAGTGCTCCAAACCCAGAGCTGCCTTACACAAGGCCCCACAGACCTGCAGGAAACCTCACTTTTCAGCTCATGCTGAAGAAACGTGTTTAGATGCAGAATTAGCTAAGCCACCTTAGGAGCAGTAGCTGTTTTGATGGGCAACTTCTCTGTGGTTATGAAATAGGGCAGATGAGGATGTAGGAAATCCTGAGGCTGAATTACTCTCTCAGTAATGCCCTATGAACGAGCCCAGGTTATGCTGTGAAACCTGGGGGAAAGACCCCACGTCAGCATCAACTGAGCCCGCTGCTGCAATCCTCAGTTGGGCATGGAAACCTGGAAAAACAGCTTCCATCAGAGAACAGCTCTAGGCACCTGTACGAAGCCTAAATAAGCCTTGTCACGCCAGAGAGATTATTAGCTTAGCAGTAATCCCGTGCTTGCAGTACGGTGCTTTGGGCCAGCCTGCTGCAGCATCACACACTGCGGGGCTTGAAAGCTGTAATGAGTGATAACAAAGGGAGTCGCAGGGACTGCCGAAAGAGGGGCATCAGGACAAAGGCAGCAGAAAGCACTTGTGGCTTTGCTCTAGTTCACCTTTTGTATGTGATGCACTGTGAGGAGCAAGTGATGCACCGCACTGTCTGTTGTCTGGACACCCAGCAGCAGATTCCATGTGCTCGCAAGCATAAACCAGCAACCCTCCACATCCCACCAAGGTAGAACCCTGCAGCTAGTGTGTGTTTCTGGGGGGTTGGACTTAAAACGGCTGTAAAACAGGGGTGATAATTCCTTATGGAAGATACATTTGTTCATTCCTGTGAGAAGGCTGCTGAAATGCTGTGCAACATGCGACTCTTCAGCAGCTGCAGGAGGTGTTGAGCAGTTAAAAAAAATTCAGGATCCCACAGATGAAATAACATTTTGTCCCAGACTCAGAACAATTTACTGGTTGTTGGTCACCAGGTCTAACCTCCATAATCCCAGCTTGTCCCAGCTCTTCCTTCTGGGAGGTTGGTTGTCTGAGTGACTGCTTCTCCCCACAGCACGGGATAACCAGGCATCTCCATCCCACACTCCAGTCTCCATTGCCCCAGGGACTTCGCAGAGCAGCTCTTGGTGCCTCCACTCCCCATTCCGTTGTTTTCCGGCTCCCCCAGGCCCTGCGGAGCCTTTACCCCGGCAGCCTTGCTCCTACATCCCAACTGATGTTTCCTGAGGGCTTCCTTTCTGATACAGGCTTCCCTCCTGTTGGCCGCTGGATGGTTTTCCCCTCGCAGCTCTCCCTTTCTGCCTTTTCTGCTTTCTGCCCCGCTCTCCCGTGCCTGTTTCCTGGCTGCTTATCTCCTTTTCTTCCGCCCATTGTCCCCCATTCCTGCAGCTGGAGGCAAGCCTCCCACCGCCCGCTGCGGTTTGCTTCCCCCCATCGCCTCATGTCCCCTTTCAAGGTGGCCTGTGGTTATCAGTTACAGGGAAATTTGCCTGGTCTTTGGAGAATCTAACCTGAAATGCCCAAGAGCTCTTGGTACGTCATTGACCCTGTGGCAGCCCTCACGATTTAATGTCAAATTTCTCCTTGACTGTGTGGGCAGACAGTGTTCTTCCCCAGCTTTGCCCCTGGAAATTACTACATCCAAAACCAAAGCAAAGCAAAACAACCCCAGCCCCCAAACAGCTGATATTTAATATTTTAGGCTATGCAACTAGTCAGTCATTAAAGCTCTCAGCTCAGCGCTTACAGCTTGGCCATGGGGAGCTGGGTGTTATTGGGAGAAGTACTGGGCAGCCTTAAATCGAGCATCCTTCAACACCACAGTGTGAGGAGCCCCTCAGCTGGTATCTCTGTGCTGAGGAGCCCATTGCCCAGTATGCCCAGTTTCTCCTCAAGCACAAAACATAGTACAGGATGTTCTTAACATGCTACTTAAAGAAAAAAAAAAAAAAAAAAGAAAAAGAAACAAAATATGTTAGCCTTTGCCAGTTGAATTTCAGTCAGTGTTTTTAGCACATCCGTTCTTGTTTAACATCCCTGTGCGTCTGCTATTGGTAGGACAGCCAGCTCAGGACAGGGCTGGGGAGGCTCCTCAGGCAGCGTGTGGCTGCTGTGACAACTGTTTGGTATCAGCTGGGTCCCGAAATATTCTCTTGCATTCCAAATATTTCTGGGAGTGATTCAGAAAGCCAAGACGTGCAGTTTTACCTTAAATGGCCCTGAAGATCAATCAGGCTTTTGGTCCTTCCCCTACTTAAAATTACAGAGTAAATGGGAAGCAAATGCTGATGCCCACATTCCTGCCATCATTATCCTGAAAACAGGTTAACTCAAAGGTCTTTAATCCTTGAATTTTCATGCTGAATCCCTGGTAACCCTCTCTTATCCATTGTAAAGTCTCTGTTAATACCCAGAAGACTGTTGGATTCCCTTCAGCTAAAATTCTTTTTTGCTTTTGATGTCCTTCCCCATGATTTGCATCTCCATCTTTCTGAGAATTTTGATGTCTCTGGAGCTTGATTTACATTTCTAACTAAGGCTTTGTGAGGGATTCCAGGGAATATGCGTGACAAACCCTATGGTGAATAGGTTTCCCAAGGCTTTACTGTGCCAGCCCATGCTCTCGGACGTAGGGGCTTTCTAACTGTTCCCTGTTCCTCTGGGGCCAGCCAGATGTTTGGCTCCAGGAGAGTTCATTTGTCTTCCTTGGGCACCACTTGTTGGAGAAGGGGAAGTTTCTCCAGGGTGCCATGAATGGGATGAATGGAAATAATGGGAAGTCTCCAAGCACCAGCTGCACAAGACTGATGGGTATCCTATGCGCTTTCAGGCATTTCATTGATGAGAAACAGAGGCTGGGCTCTGTTGCTCATCACAACCAGCACTTGGGCACATCTGTAAATTGCCCTCTACTCTAGAGGAAACTCTTCTTCCCCTACTGCTGTATAGCAGTTTACAAGTGATACCAAGTCCTGTGATAGTCTGCGTAATCAGCAAGTAACTTTGAAGACTTCCCCCATTACAAAAATCAATGCACACCCTAAAAACTGCCCAAAGCTTGTTTTTTTTTCCATGCTTCTGCTGACTGACCTGAATGTATCTGAAATTCAGTGTGGTTTTTAAAGGTTGCAGTCTCAGCAAGGAAGGAGTTAACCTTTTCTGCTTGGGAGCAAGGAAATTTTTAGTATTAGTGCAGGCATTTTTGCAGGGTTAGAGGGTTGGATCAGCCATGGGGAATGAATTCATACCCTCCATGCAGTAGGAGAAAGATAGACATCATTGCTAACAGATTTGCCAAAGACAGTTTTCAAAGGAGGCAGGAGGCATGTCTTTGCATTCAGCTGTATTTCAGAGTATTTTGTTCCTGGAAGGTTTGGAGGGAAAGGTAAATGTCAGGGTATTTCTGTCTTTCCCAGAATGTTGGTGGAAAACCTATTTAACAAATGGTTTTCCCCTTCACTGCCCTTAGGTCTGTGCTCCCTCCCCGACCAAAGATCTCGTTCAGACCCTCAGGGCTCTCTTAATGCACTGCTCAAAGAGTGTCTCATGACCTTGCAGGCTCTGAAACACAGTTTCCCTCTCCTTTTTTGCCATCTCTTTCCTCCACCAGTACTGCCTGTCTGTTTCCTTAGCTTCATGTGCTCCACTACATTTTTGGGCAATGCATCTTCCATACCGCACCTCTTGTCCTCTCCTGGGCGTTTCCCTCTGACCACACTGGAATCCTCCCCTGCCCCATGCAGCTGCAAGCCACAACTGGCTCTCGGTTTCTGCTCTGCTTAGGTCACAGTGGCATCGTGGCCACTAACAGACTCGGGAGTAAAACCCACCAGCGCAGTGGGTTCCTGGGCTGCGTCAGCAAGTCAGGGTGAAGAAGGATGTGGTGGCAAGGAGAGGAAAGACTAGTAAAGCTGGGAACTGGAAATATAAACCCATTTGTGCTACATGATGTCCTCTCTTCCCAAAGCTGTTCAGTCCAATAAACGCTGTGCTGAATGGAGCTGAGAGGAGATGGGGCAGGGAGGCAGGAGCGGGCATGTCTGCAGGTGAGGAAGATCAGCCGTGGCTCAGAGGAAAAGCCAAAGAGCTAAAGTGCATAATGCCTTCGCCTTTAACTTGGCTACTACTTCTGTGTGTGTTGCCATTAAGAAGAAGAAAAAATGTTTCCTTTCACTTTTCTGATTGAGAAAAAACATCCCACAATACGCATTTTGTACAAGCATCAAAGGAATGATCTCATTGTGCATCAGATCCTATAGAGGAGGTCATCATTGCTGCTATGTTCCTAACCATCTTAAACTAGTTTATTAAAAATATTTTTACCTCCTAGGTGTTTCTAAATCTCTTTCTGATACCTAAGACATGCAGGGTATGCCAATAAAAGATAATCAGTTCTTACAGTATTGCTGTCCACAGATATCCTCAAATATCACATTCTCACTTATGGAAAAGGTAACTACTTATCTTTCTGTAGGAAGAAACATGCGACATTGTCAAGGACATGCTTTTACCAGGTATTGTGTAATCTGGTTCAGCAAAATGCTGGAGGTCCTCTTGGGTCTGCTGCCGTGCTTGCAGTAGGCTTTCCCTGCTGACATATTCTGGTGAACCTGATGTATGTTTTACAGCTGATTCCTGTCTAACTGGTTTTTTCCTACTTCCGTTCTGCTTTTAAAAGTAGACATTCTAGTATCTATTGAAATTATCAATCTCCTTTGATGGCGCTTTATAAAACCCTTTGGGGTGTCTGTTACACTTTTTAAAAGCATTTTGCTAAACCATTTGAGAGCAGGAAACAGTCCAAGGAAGTTGCTGATCCTATGCTAAGAGCTGCCCTGTGTTCAGCTCTTTGGGAAGAGGAGACTGATTTCCATCTGATGTCAGGGTTTGATGACTTCCACATGCCCTGTATTTTAAACAACATAATCTGATCGTATTCTAAGAGTGTTTGTTTGGACTGTGACTGATTCTGAAACTGTTTCGTATCCAGAGTTATTTGATATGTGTTGGTGGTATGTGGGAGATGGATGTATGACACTTCCACCTATAAACTCAACTGATGTGGCTTTGTTTCATGCTGTTGTAAATTACACTGTTTGGGTTAATCTCCCCTTAGATTCCATACTTTCGATGACAGAATTTAGCTTTTTGCAAACAAATTTTATGTGAAGCTTTGAAAGGCCATCTTCTGCAGTCAGTTAAGAAATATAATAGAAATGTACTTGATTGCCTAAGCACATTAGCCACAGAGCTTTGAGAGTCAAGGACATTTTTACAGATGAAGAGTCAATTAATTTTGGAATATATGCCTTTTTTTTGGAGATAGGAGAAAATTGTGGTGTGGCTTGAAATGCTTTAGTCCAACCTGAAACCGGAGGAAGGAATTCTATGCCAATATATTATTCCTGGGATGTGTGAAACTCCAGCAAACACAAATTCAGACCTGTAAGGGAAGTCTGACTTTTGCCAATCCATTACTTGAACTGATGTTGTCCTTAAAAAAAAAAAAAAAAAAAAACAACAAAAAAAAGAAAAAAGAGAAAGCCTCAGAAAATAAAAACATTTCTTCTTTACCATCTGTAACAAAAGAGTGAGTTTCAGCATTGCAGCACATTCAAAACCAGCTGCAGTGCTGCTGATGTATGTCAGGTATGTTTTGCAAGGACTTCCATGGCCAGTAAAGCTGTTGGTTTTGGTTTTTTGTTTTTGTGGAACAGGACGGGTTAATGTTTAGCACAGCTCTCCTGGACTTTAGCTGCACACAAGCTACAGGCAGGGGGACTAAGGGAGGTTGGGGAGGAGATGGACAGGTATTTTAGGGGCCGAATCACCTGGGGTGAGTTATGCACTATGCAGGCTACTTGAAGGTAAATGGCAGCCAGCTCCATGTGGGATAAAAGCTCAGGGTTGAAGCATAATAAAGGAGAGATTTGTTACATCAGTGTCTTGGTATATCTTGCTCCTTTCCTGGAAGGCAAACAGTACGTCAGCATAATCAACACTGGCACTGCAGCCAAACCTCGCTGCCTCAGGCTCTGCTTAGGGTCTGCAAGGACTGTTGCCAGAAGGTCTAATATCCTCGATAAACCACGCAGGAATTTGCTCTGTATCGCTGCGAGATTGAGCCCTGCCCACAGCAGTCCTGGGTAGGAGAGCCCTGGCAGGGGTCCAAGGAGCACCAGTGCTCCCTTAGGAATGTGGCAGCAGTGTGAGCACGGCCACTGCTGGGAGGAGAGGGAGATGATCTCCATATTTCCAGATTATTTTGCTATGAACAGGTTGTCTTTCTACAGTGTTCAGGTGCCAAATCAATATAATAAAGAGACAACTTCAGCCTCAAAGACTTTAATAACAACCTACCTTTAAACTTTAGTTGTAGTAGTCGCAGTTTATAGGAAACTAATGGAGCAACCCAAACAAGTGTGTGCTGACCTGTCTTGTTTAAATACGTGAACTAGTTTAGACTGTTTTAAACAGCAGATCTGAACGAATTCTATCTGAGTTTTTGACTGGTGCAGCCAGATGGTGAGGTGGGGCTTGTCCTGAGCAATGAACTCTTCCACAGCTGGATCTAAAGGACATGGTGCTTAGTGAGACCCCACAATACTTCTGAAAAATAGCTGAAGTGTCCTTTTCTTGGAGCTGTCTCTGAAATGGGAAGAGAGGGTCTCAGGTGTCAAATGATGTTTCTTGGTGATTTTTATAAATTGGTTCTGCTGTGAAAAAATATAAGCCAGAAGAATGGCATAAAAATGTCTGTAAGTGCACGTTAAGCTGGACATAAGTAAAATTAATTTGGAAATAGAGTTCCTGTCTGACCAGGCTTCATATCTTAAACCTTGCTCTCTACATATGTTGTTCGGCCACTCTGAACTCTCCTGTCATGTGTTATTTAATTAAAACACCATCTGTATGTATTTTTAAGGAATACAATAAATGATAAAAATGACCTCTCTCTTTGTTTTCTATTTTTAGTTTCGTTAATCCTATCTCCGTGGCAGCCCTGTTCCTTACTGCTAAGCCATTTCCCCCTTGCACGCTTCCTGTGCCTGGCTATTGCGCAGTCATCTCCAATCAAAGCAACGCAGACACCTACAGCTCCCCCCTTATGCCACACAAACTTTGTTGGAGGCTACCTGCTGGTTCTCCCAAGGATGCCAGAGAAGCAGTTAGGAAAACCCCTCCATAACCCTGCAGGCAGCAAAATCCAGGGAAAACCAAGCTTGTGGACCAACAAAATACACACAACATCTTTGCAAAGTGCCTGGGGAGAAACCATGGGATTGTTCCAGTAACAATGGCTGGCGCTGGGAATGGAAAATCACTTGCTAGATAGTTAAACAGCCTTCTTGCCTTCTGCTGCATGAGCTGAGGGTTCATCCCAGGCATCTCAGCTCTGGCTGCTTGCTGAACCCTGGCAGAAAGCTAGCAGAGGTTACCACTGCTGTGCCACCTATTGAGGATATATGTTAAGCCAAGTCTTTGTGGTATTGCTTACCTGGGTAAGTAAAAGGTCACTGTGTTCCCACACGACATTGCAGGCTGCTAAAGCTTCTTCAGGTTGTATGCTACCCAGAAGTACAATAGTTCATTTCATAGCAAAACAGTCGATAAATTAAAATTCTAAAAAAAATATTTTCTTGATAGAAGTGTGGCTGATTTTCTTTGGCCTCTGTTGAGTTTTCTGGACACTGAGCAGAACGAAAGTAAATAAAAAAAATGAAATAACAGGGATCAAGCTCTAAGATATACAAACACACCACTGATTTTATATATATGTGTGTGTAAATATAAAGTTTGTAGTGTTGGCAAGTGAAGCATTTCTGTTTCCACTGGAAAAGTTAATATTTATCTCAGTGCCACTTGAAATGAAGATGGGAGATGTAAGGCAATTCAAAAATGGTATTTGGAAGTGTAAAGCAGATGCTCTTTGATGAAGACTACGTCACATGCAGTAGATTTACTCCATAAAAAATGAAATTTTTTCAATTGCTTTCTTTTGCAGTGACGTAGTATGACAAAAAACAGCTATCATAACAAAGCTACTAGCCTCAGAAGGAGGCACTGATGATTCCAAAGTCAGTAATATCGCTTTAATGGGCATCCAAAGTGAAAAACAGAAGCCGAAGCTAGTAGGTAGTATTAGATATTAACACCAGCAATGGAAGTGCCTGCATTTGAGGAAGATGTATGCTAACAAATCTCCCTATAAAGAGAAGGAATTTTTTTTTTTTAGTTCTGTCTTTACAATATTTACAACCATTTTTAGTGAAAATTTTCATCAAATGGAAGTGTGTCCAAGCAGTAAACTTTTCCAGGCTATGATGAGCTATTGTCCGGAAAGATTGTCTCAAAATAAAGTATAATTGGATAATGAGAGACTATTATATTGAAATGCCAGTAAATCAGCCACTTTTTCTGGGTGGAGGTTAGCTTCCTGATTGGCAAACTTAATCAATGTTCTCCCAGAGGGACTATCAGCCTGGAAATAGGTATTTCAGACAGTGGCTTCCCATCTGTTTAGGAACCTCAGTGTTCAGTGCTATTTATTAATTCACTGTTTGCTTTACAAAGAAAAAAGGTTGCATTTTTTAGCTTAAATGTATTTCAAATACAAAGACACCAGTTTGCTAAAATACTTCTGTTAACTAACCTTGGATTTTGACAGTAATTTAGATTTTTGGAGCTATGCTATCTTGAACCAACAGCATACGGTTAGCTCAGGACTACGATCAGCTGTCCGTAAAATACAGAATAGTAAATTCACTCTAGAGAGCTTCAGTTAGCCATGCCACGCACAGGGCTTTGGAATTTCAGTGTAGGCAGTGGTGTTTTCTGCTCTGTCCACAAAAGCTGGAGCAGTAACAAGGTGGGATGTTTTCTGGTGTGCTAATATATTTAGTCACAGAAGGATGTGTCCTCAGAGATGGCAGTGACAGTCAGCTCTGCGTCAAAGCAAGACATTAGGCTGTCATATCTTGAGCATACTTTAAATTATTCAGGGTGGGAAGTGCTTGCCATACCTCTGCAATGATAACAGCCGCTGAAATGTTTTTTTCAATATTTTCAGGCCGTCTTAACCATTACAAGCACTTTCTTTTTTTTTTTTGGATGTTTCGCCTGTGGGTTGAGAGGGCCAGTACTGTGCATTTTCCCAGTTTGCAAGCCTGTAGAACAGAGAGATATGCAAAACTCCTGCTCTTAGTCTACATTCTGCATCTCAAGGCTTGTGTCCTACAATGTCTTGCTGCTTGTACCATTCCCCAAGGAAGGGACAAGTCCTGGTGACCCTGCTGGGGATATTTGCCTGTGCATCATCTTACAATGATGAGTAGCAAAAGTTGAACCTTCTCATGGGTAACCTGCAAACTCTTCACACCAAATCCTGTGGCATAAAAATTCTTGCAAACCTACATATTAAAAACAGGAATCTTCCTGAAAGTAGGCTTTCTTTAAGTTACCTGTCTGCCTTTTTTAAATATGTCAACTTTAATATTTGCATGCCTTTTCACAGGGAGAGACAAAGAATATCTCTGTCAAAAATTCTTAAAAAAAAAAAAAAAAGAGATAAATCAACCTTAAGCTGTAATTATACCCGAAGTGTCACAGCTAATTAAAGCTGTGCCCAAAGCAAAGCCAGGGCTGCAGCTGCTGGGAGCAGTGGGACATTAAATGCCACCAGCTGTGGCCCATTACTGGCTCTCCCAGTAGTCAGCGAAAGAAAAGGAGTAATTAGAGGAGTCTGGTTAAATGTAGCTTGTATGGTGTGCCTGGTTTTTACCTACTGCAATAGTATGTAAGGTATCGTCTTACCTTGGAATAGAATATACTGATTAGTTTCTGTTTGTTTGCTTTTCAATGGTGTGTCTGGGCTGTGTGCTTTAATCAGTGCTAAAGGTCTGCAGGAATGAGAATCCTGTGCTAGAAGAATTGTAAATGTTTTGTCAAGCTTGCAAATGTCATTCCTGAAAGTTACCCAGAAATAAATGCCAGTTCTAGACTCATAAAAGGGGAGCAGGTTTCACTAACAGCTATGTAACTTCTTGAGTTTTTAATCTTGTTTACTTCTGTAATTCTCAACTTCTGTGGTGAGAGCTGCTTTCAGTGTTTAACATTCTGTGTATGAGCACTGGAGCCAGGCAACCTTAACAGGGGGAATTGAAGATTTTGCTCTAATTTCATGATGATGCTTATTTTTGTGACTGTGTCTATGAAGTTCTGACTATGCTGAATTTCACATGGAAAATAGTGCCTTTATCTTTTCAGGACCAAGACTCTGCTTGGAGTAGAGTTCTGCTGGTCAGTACTGCAAGCAGAAGTTCTGGTTGGAGCAGAAAATATTTCCTAAGAGATACAAATTCCCCAACTACCTTTGACTTCAGAGTACTGAAGAGCAGCTGCCTTCTTGCTCTTTAAAAAAAAAAAAAGTATCCCTATCTGCACTTTTCCAAGTACAAATACTAATTTTCCAGCAAATGCCCCATGAAACTGCAAGGTACACACTTAGCAACTTTCAAATCCAGCTCTGCATTAACACACACCAAAAAAATCACAGAACATTCCTGGTTTTAAGTTGGCACTGATCGCTGGGATGTCTCAGCTGTTGTTGGGACAGTGGGTCTTTGTTTCCAGATGTTTTTTGAGTGGGAACCTTAGGGATAATGTAAAGTTTTCTGATAGGAAGGTGTTGATGGTAGAGAATTATGCTGGAAGTTTTCATACAGGAGTTTTCTGTCAGTAGAATTTTTTTGGAGACTTTAATGCAGGAATTTGTTGGTTGTGTAGTCTTGCTGTAAGAGGAAAGGTGGGTTTTAAGGTGCAGGATGGAGAGAAGGATGTTGATTTAGTGTGAATTGATGAAAACTGGAGGCTTTGTAAGCTGCAGCACGGAGGGCATTGGTGAGGCTGGCTGTGCATTGGAACCGGTGCAGAAAGATAATGCAAAGCGGGCTGAGGAAGACTATGCCTAACTTATATCTTTCCCAGCATCTCAGATGGCTTTAAGCTTGAACCTTAAAATTCCAGACAATGTGAAATAATTGTAGAAAATATTGGCCTTGAGCCATAGCTTCTATTAAACAATAGCAAATTATTATTTCTCTCCAGAGAAAACTTGAGTAAAAGTGGATCAACAGGGATAGATAGCACTGAGATTGGTTGAGTACTTTGAGAATTTATTATGTGAAATGGAAATGATGGGCACCAGCTTCTCTAACCTGGCTGGTATCGTACCAGCACTGTACTCCAGAGGATGCAGTTTAAGGTTTTTTAAGGCTCTCATAACTCAGGTGGGTTTCAGATCAGGGTCTAAAGGAACTAAATAAATGCTAGGAACTCTTGTTATAATTACAGCTTAATTTATAGTAGCTTTCTACTTAATTTTGAAGTGGTACATCTTAATTATATGATAAATGCAGTGACGGCACTGTGATAAATTGTATTCATTTCCTGGAAAAGGTAAGGTGTGAGTAAGGAGCCATGCAAAAACTAACTTCAAATAACAACTGTCTTTGGTAAAATCAGAACACTTTCCTCTTAGTTCACCATTACATCTGTAAAGGAGAAAAAGAAGGTCCTATAGGCTCTTCAAAATTCAGAGCAGAGTGGGAGATAGTAATGTGAGGAAGTTAAGAATGCCTTATCTGTTTCACGGGGGAGTCTTGGCGCCTAGCACCGAGAATTTGATCTGTTTAATACAATGCATCAGTAATATCATTCATTATTCAGTGAAAGCGAGGGGAAAGCCCGAGGTCTCCAATTTTATTCAGCAGCACCTTATTCGCTGTTCTAAAGATGACAAATCTTTGTTACAGGCACTCTTTAGGTCATGAGCTATAAGGTGAATAAGTTTCATATGAGCCAAGTAAAAGACAATTCTGTTAATGTACATTCTTTTTTTATCTTCTTGATTACCATTGTAATCTGTTGACATTCTTGATATTCTTGGAATAGTGGGGTTGAGCTTCCGGTATGTTTTTCCCAGTATGTTGGTTTGGGTGTTTTTTTTTTTTTTGCTGTGCCCTATTTGTGATTTTGTTTTGTTTTTTAAATAATTAAAGTTGCCTATATGGCCAATATTCACACTCTCAAAAGGCACAGAAAGGACACAGGTTTCTCCTTTCATAACTTCCAGAAACATTAATGAATTCTGCCTATGGAAAATTTGTCAGCAGGATACATAATAGAAAGGCAACTTCTGAAACAAGTTGAGTAATGTATTGGTTAAGAATGTGTATAATTTCATAATTTCATCAGAGGGGAAATAAGAGCATAAACCAGAAGTGCATCACACTTTCCAAAGGCTTATGGGATGCTGTTTATCTTGCTTCTTTTAATTATACTTTGAAAGATTACTAGGGCCTTGATGCAACTTGTGTAGAGACCCTCCCTGACTCAAAGTGGTTTTGAAAACAGGTTGGTCTTTGTGGCTGTACCACATCAGGTTGATGAGAGAGCACGTGTTAAGAAAATAAACCTACTTTTAGGCATAGAGATTAAAAATATGCTAACTACGCATTCCCAAATGACCTAATTAAAAGTTATGCCCTTTAGATATGAGGGGAGAACTGCAGGTTACACTACAAATTAAAGGCTCTAGTTTGGAGGCAAATTTATCTTTTTCCCCTGAACTTCCAAGGAGAATGTCTGGCTTTGTCTTTCCTTTCACATGTCTGAATGGCTGCCTGTTCCTACATGTGTGATTTATTCTCCAGAGAAGATGTCACAGCCATATTATTTGACTAACTCAATGGGAGTATGGCCAGATAATCTTCCTTGAGTCATCCAAACGGTAGTATTTCATCAGGCAGATGAACCTGTGGCTCGTGACTTTCAGTGGTTGAGAGGTAGGGAAGGGAGAAGAAAGGCCCAAGTTGAACACTCTTCACCCTGCTGGCCCTGCCTGCACTGTGCTATGAGCAGCGCTCTGGGGAGGTTTTCCCCACTTTTGCTGTTTGTCATGGAAAAAAAGTCACAAAAGGGGTTCGTTCCAACATACTGGCTAGTAGAAGTGTTTTCTGCCAAGCTCTAGCATTGTAACATTCCTGATGGAAACAGAGCAAGCCACAAAATACCCTTTCTGAAGTTGAATGATGAGTCCAGTAGTGTGGATTAGTGTTTCAATGAATGCAACACTATGAAAATGTTGTGC
>VZTO01005536.1:0-32369 GCA_013400615.1 Syrrhaptes paradoxus | reverse complement strand
CTCTGATTCTTTTATTTTTAAAATGATATTTTTCCTTGTTTGCTCTCTAACTTCTCTATCAGCAAAAAATTTTAGAAGGCAATTACAGGTGATACTTTGTGTTTAATATTTGTTACACTGTAGTTAATCAGATTCATATTCCCATTAAACCCATATAATTAGATCCTAATTCTGTCTGCAGTTTTCTGTTGAAATTTCACCCTGTTTTCATTCAAACTCAGTTTATTGACATTCTCTGAGACTTTCATATTTCCTGTACAAGGGCCATTGAATGGCTTATTATTTATGATCACAATTTTCTCTGCCCAGGATGTGATTGGTTTTGTGACCTGTATTTCACAGGCATAAACCGGAGGTACAACAGTTTGTCCTCTTGCTAATTCATTTCTGCCTCTCATCTGATAAGATAAATTATTCTCATGTGGGACAAATTGACTTGATATAATGCAGGTTTACTACACAGGCATCTTGGATAGAACGTGTAAAACATCAGCTCTGTTGCCATGGAGGCAGAAGGCGTTTCTTGCATCACTCCCTTTCTTTCCTGAAAAGTGTCCTGATTATTCTGATGGTGCTTCCCTGTCACCTCATATCATGTCTAAACTACATCTCTTCCTATTTTGCTCTGTTAAATCTCAGATTGCCATTCAGCATAATGAGAGATAAGGTCTCAGTGGCTGTATCTACATTCATGTTCATATCATGTAATTAACTAATACATTTTGAACAATGTAGACATTAGTATTAATACTGGCCCGACAGCTATGTAAATAAGCATCATGTTGCAGGAGATGCAGCTGAAAATATACAGATCTACACGGCCTCATGTAGCATTTGATTAGGGTATTTTTTTTCGTCTCTTTTATAATTGTTGCTTTAAATGTTTTTTGTACTTGAAAAGTCATTATAGTTCTGTCAGGGAGGGATATATAGGCGTATCTGTCTGCCCTAGAAAATCGCTGTGTAATTCAGCAATATTTACTCATAAATTATTTTAAAGCAAGATTAAAGCTAGAAATATTGTATTAAAAATGCACTTTTCAAGTAGAACAGCAATTTATTAGAAAGCACCTCAGGTATTTGAAAAGGTTTAATTATCTATTTGGCCACTGTCTCAATTACACTGCTATCAAGCACCAGGCAAATAGTTTGGATGCAGCAAAGATTTTGTAGCCACATGTACTGATGTACTTTGTAAAAGAAATCCAAGAAAATCCTGGAGTAACTGAACAGTCATTAGCATATTATGTTTCTTTACTCTCTGAGGTATAAAAATACTTATAAGGGGGAATTACGAATGTGAACAGCATAGTACTAAATCTGCTCCTGTAGAAGTCATTGAATGTTTTAATATTGATTCCAGGGCAATCGGAGATCCACACTTCATGCGTTTGAAAATCTCATCTTACTCTTGTGATTTTTTTTCTCTACTTTCAAGCATTTTTTTAATGTCATATCTTATTTTATACGGAGTGCTGATTCAATATCCTGTCACTTGATGCAAGATGTGTTCTGCAAGAGTTATTAAAATAGATATATATACTTAATTTAAAACCCTTTTGATACTAGATGGTGATTTTAGCTATCCTACTGCAGCCCAGTGTCTGGTAGGTCTTCCTACTGACCTCATGCAAGACAGCTCTGGTTTAGAAGCAATACAGTTACGTTCATCTGGCAATGCTCTTATGACAGCGAGCTTCACAACATGTGAAGAAAAAAGCAATCCTGATTTTAAACTTATGTAAATTAGTTTTCACAGTGCTACCTGTTTGGTCCCACTGCCTTTGGTTGGTTGTGTTTACTGGATTCATGTGTGAACAAATCCAAAGATACACTACAGATCACTGGCCCTTCACGTGATGCTCCTGAAGAAATCTGCATGCATAGTTTCTGTTCCTAAATCAAAAGCTGTATGGTAAGTGTATTTTGAGCTGTTGTGTGATACAGTCAAGAGCTTCATCTCCAGAGCAACTGCCAGATATAGAAATAATNAATAGGTTTCTGGTAAATATGAGTAGAAGGAATCTGAGAACATGTTAAATAAATTGTCCAAGTCACACTTCAAATAAATGACTGACAAACAAAATTTTTAAAAAAATCACATCACTATTCCTATGTTCTAATCATGAGACAGACGAAAGCTGTCTTTATATCACAGTTATCATTATACATGCTGAAGGGGCTGAAGGGTTGTTGTACTTAAGTTTTTCAAATTTTTGTCACACATATCATATGTGATACTAATGCATTAGCATCACTAGTCTGGGTAACACAATTCATTTACACATGGCCTGGAGGTTTACAAGTACAAGTGGCTGGGCAACTCTCACGTGTCATTTTGTGACACGTCACACAGCTCACTGGAAGCCCACAGTGCACTGATGAAGAGATGGACACCTCACCAGGAGTAATTTCTTTAACTCCACTGGCAGTAACAGTGCATGAAGCATTAAAGGTACCTCAGCTGTCCGCAGCAGCTATCTTTTTTTTCAAATCCTTCTACACAGTATCAGAAGTGACACTATGCATGAGGGAGGACAGGTAGCTGGATGAATAGCAGAACCTTGATGTGGAAGAGTCAGGGAAGCAAAATTCCTGCTTGTGCTTCTCTGCTGCACATATGGAGTCCACATTTTAACAAAAATGCTCCCCACTGCAAATTCCTACAAGTCAGTCTCAGCAGATGGGAGATATGGGATAGACAATAACCAGAGAGGAACAGAAAAGAAAAACTTTCCTTAACACTTTAAGGTAATATTCAAGGAAAGAAGATTAGTGAGTTGTTCAGAAGGATCCATTTTTATTTGTTCTTTTTTTTTTTGAGAGTTCTTTGTGTTCCCTCTGCTTTTCAAATACAGTAATGTCTTGTTCGTCTTCCTGTTCTCTGCATTAAAAGGACAGAAAATATAGCGTTCCTTAATCAATAATTCTGTGATTTCTTTCCTTGTTGTTGAAATGGAAATAAATAAATAAAATTCCTTTCTGCATACGTTTATCTACCAAGAAGATTACTCAAAATTCTTTGCTTGATGAATTCATAAAGCTCCATTCCTGTACTCAAGATTAGATGTAATACAGTAATAATATTACATCTTATCTTTAGCATTATAGAAATAGTAGAATGGAAGGATCCCATGATGTCAGATATACCACTCCTCTTATCTGAGGCAGGATCAATTTTTTCTACACTATTTTTAGCCACATTTTACTTGTCCTGCTTTTAAGGATCCCAGTCTCAAGATTTGTCTGTCCTCTGTTAGTCCAGCATCTATCCTGTTTGTGTTTTATTTACCTTACTAATTTCCCACTGTGGCATATGTTTCTACCACTTTGTTGACAGTTTGTGTCAATGATTTTATAAAGAGTGAGAAAAAACACCAAAGAACTTTTAATTTTTAAACTTGTTTCAAAAATTTTCCGAACATTTTCTTTTTACATGTGTTATTAATTGTTCGTTATTGTGCTCTTAACCTTTGTAATACTGGTCTATGTAATTTTGTATTTACTCAAGAACATATTTCCTGGTTTCTATTTTCCATAGAGCTTTTTCTTTATTTAATTCATCTTCTGGTCTTTGAGGATTTTCTGATGTGTCAAAATTTATCTTTTCATATTATTATCTTTATTCTGATGTATAACAGTTAAACTAAAATAGAAATAACAACTAATTTTGCAATGAAAAGTGGAAACATCCTGTTCTGAGGATATTTCAGATATTTGTATTTCCATTGTTCTTTTTTGATCTTTTGGAGTTTTTTAAATTTTATTTTTTAAATGAAATTTGGTGATGTAGAGGTGTTCCTATTAATAACAGTTTCTTTTTAGTCACAACATTTTTCAAGAAGAAAAGGTTTCATAGGGTGCAGCCAAATCTAGTTGTTCCCTAAAAGAGAATAATTTTAGCACAGCTTTAACACAGCTTTCAAGTTTGCCTCCTGCTTTGCCTTTCAACACCAGCTGCTTCTGCACCTTATTTAAATATAACTTAAAATATCCTTTGCACACAAATTTATAGAGATATTTTATAACATTAGAAACAGTAAAAACTAGATACAATTTGGCTGAAAACAATGACATGTATTTGTTATTTCTTTATGCACTGTAGATATCTGTTTTAAAATAAGATTATATAGCTGAACTCCTAGTAAATAAAACTATTTTATCAGGAGCTTGTAGCTTTTAGGCCTGTGTCCTAGTGATTCTTTTTGAGCTGAGTATTGAAAATGTAGCATGCAAAGTTATCTCAAAGTTATCTACCTGTTACGAGAATTTAAATAATTAATTTTGTCAAATTGTTTGTAGAGGTGCTCATACACTAGAAATGTGAATCTAAATCATTTATTTTCTTTAAATTTTTGTTGACTTAAAGATGTTTCACATTTGTGAGAGCTTAGAGGTTTTCTTAAACAATTTGTGTATGAGACATCCTAAACATCTACTTATCTTTTTTTTTAACTTATATAGCGAAAAGAAATTAGTAGCCTGACATAATATTTGCATTTTAAAATGTGCCAAGTATAATTTAGGACCTCTAGGGCAGGCTGCCCCAACCTCCCTTACAGTTACTGTTGTGGTGGTGGTGTCAGCAAATGATGCATCCTTGGGTGGCTCTGGGTCAGTAAAGCTCTCCAAAAGTGATCTTAGAGGCATAATTCAGTTTTCTCCATGATGATAGGCTTCAGGGCAGTGTTGCTTGAGGAGTAAATATTCCCTGTGTAAATTCAGCAAACTCAAAACTATCTACTGATGGAATTCAAGACGAAAATTTTCTCTCTTTTTCTGGAGTTCACAAACTCAGTAGGGCAGATGGGCTGCATGACCCCATCTGTGGTCTGGCCACACCTGCAATCCTGTATGCCATTATGGCAAGAATAGTCTTGGCAGGGATCCAGCAGTGTTTCTCCTTTGCAAAAAAGTCCTTCGGGCCAGTGTCTGCAGCCACTGATAGGAACATCACACCCACAGCGTATGCATTGCAACCACTTTGCTTCTGGCAGTTGTAATACCTCGCATGGGAGACCAGTTCTCCAGTCACACTATTACAGTTGCTTTATTTTCTGCTGCTCGGCAGAGAATTTGGACAACATCCTGAAGAACCACTGCCATGAATGGCTTTCACCTGGCACTCAACTAGATGAGAGACTCAGAAGCAGCTGTGGCTGTAACATGTTTTGAAGTAGGACAGCAACTCTTTGCTTACTCAGGAAAAAATATTCAGCAGATACGTGGTGAAATATCATCTCCAAACTGGCAATGAAGTTAGTAGCTGAGAGCCTTCTCCTACCTTAAGAGAATCAAAGTTGCCCTCACACCTTGTGCTCCTGGTTCTCCAAAGACACAAGGAGGACAGCAGAGAGTGAGTAAAAAGCAAGAATTTAATGTTCAGAACATGCCTTTAAATAATTTGGGAAATGTTAGGAATCTGCTTAAATGAAATAGGTCTCAAGGATCTTCTGTGATCTGGGGTGGATAGATAGGAAGCGTTAATTACACTAAAGAGCAGACTAATTGCCTATCCTGTTAATCCACAAGCAACAAAACTTTTTTCATTATACAGAGTTGAAAAAAGTCCAAATTAAATAACACTGTATACAGTTATTAATGCCTTAGTAGGCATCTGATTTTACTTAGTTTGTTTACTGTAAAAAGAATATTCTGTAATGTCAGTCTTGGTGACAGACCTACCAGTAACTCTTTTTGGCAATGTCTCACAATTTTGAGGCATTTTATACCTTGTGTTGTTTGTGAGGGAAATTTCTGAGTTTTGATTGTGGTATTTGTTATTAATTATTTTGGCAGAGAAAAATATTACCAACATGAAAGACTAAAAATACAGGGATCATTCCTTAGAAGGTCCAACTTAAATCACCACAATAGTTTCCAGGAGGATCTGCTTTATGATCTTGCCTGGGCACTGAGGTGAGAGTGACCAGCTTGTAGTTCCCCAGGACTTTTTCCCTGGGGAATGGTAATGGGGGTTATGTTTCCCCTTTTCCAGTCTGCGGGAACTTCACCAGACCGCCATGACTTCTCAAATATGATGGATAGTGGCTTAGTAATGTCATCCGCCAATTCCCTCAGGATGTGTGGATGCATCTTCTCAGGTTACGTGGACCTGTACACCTTCAGGTTCCTTAGATAGTCTTGAGCCTGATTTTCTCTTACAGTCGGCAGTTCTTCATTCTCCCAGTGCCTGCCTTTCCCTTCTGTGACTTGGGCAGTGTGGCTTGAGCACTTGCTCGCGAAGATTGAGGCAAAAAAAGCCATTGAGTACCTCAGCCTTCTCCATATCCTTGGTAACCAGGTCTCCCATTTCCTTACACACACAAGAAATTGTATTATCCATATATGCAGGTATCTCTTTTTGTCCCTATTTGTCCATATAAAATTCAGCAATTATTATTTTTTGAAATAAAATTAACTTGCTCTTATACCTTTGATTAATTAAGTTCATATTCCTCATTAAATTTGAATTGCTTTGCCTGAAAGTATCAAGGGTGTGAGCTGACCTCAATTAAGTAGAAGATTTAGTGTCGCACTCTGTCACAGGTTTCCCTGCCTCAGTTTCACAGCAGGTTCAACCCTGAGAGCAGCCCAATATGATGGTATTACTTGTACTGCTAGAAGTGTTACCTTTATGATAAGATAGTCAAAATATGGGTCACAGCTTTTGATTATTCAGGAGATAGAGAATAATTCTGAAAATAGAAAAAACAAAGTCTGTGTCTGGCCAACACCCTGAACATTATAAGAAAAGGTTCTCCATACAGAAAGCTGTATGAGCAAATAACTTAGAGCAAACAGCAGTAGATGAACTGATTTTAATTTGCAAATAGAAAAAACAATATGTAATAGTTATTTAAATTATTAACATATTTTTGTTTTGTTTGCAACTATTTCTTCTTTGTTAGATCCAGAGTAACATTAGATATATCAAAAAGTTACTGCCTGTGCTCCCTGTTGTGGTGGGTTAACTGTGGCTGGATGCCAGGTGATCACCAAGCCACTCTATCATTCTTCTTCCTCAAACATACAGAGGAGAGAAAATATAACATATGGCTTGTGAGTCGAGATAAGTACAGAGAGATCGTTCAGCAATTACCATCATGGGCAAAACAGACAACTCAGCAAAATTAATTTAATTTATTACCAATTAGATCAGAGTAAGGCAGTGAGAAATAAAAACTATGTGCTAAAACACCTTCCCCCCACCCCTCCCTTCTTCCCACGCTCAACTTTACTCCCAAATTCTCTACGTCCTCCCTGCCAGGGGATGGGGGTTGTGGTCAGTTCATCACATGTTGTCTCTGCTGCTCCCTCCTCAACAGGAGGACTCCCCACACTCTTCCCCTGCTCCAGCGTGGGGTCCCTCCCACGGGAGACAGTTCTCCATGAACTTCTCTAGTGTGGGTCCTTCCCACAGGCTGCAGTTCTTCATGAAGTGCTCCAGCGTGGGTCCCTTCCATGGGGTGCCATCCTTCAGGCACAGACTGTTCCAGCATCAGTCCCCCACAGGGTCACAAGTCCTGCCAGCAAACCTGCTCCAGCGTGGGCTCCTCTCTACACAGGGCCATAGGTCCTGCCAGGAGCCTGCTCCAGCGTGGGCTTCCCACTGGGTCACAGCCTCCTTTGGGCACATCCACCTGCTCCACCTTTACGCTCCATGGCTGCAGGGGCACAGCTGTCACACCACGGGCTGCACCATGGGCTGCAGGGGAATCTCTGCTCTGACTCCTGGAGCAGCTCCTCCCCTCATTCTTCACTGACCTTGGTGTCTGCAAAGTTGTTGCTTTTACATATAGTCACTCCTCTCTCTTGATAGCTTTTCTGCAGCAATTTTTTCCCCTTCTTGGATAAGTTATCCCAGAGGCACTGCCACCGTTGCTGATGGGCTCAGCCTTGGCCAGCTGGGGGTCTGTCTTGGAGCCGGCTGGCATTGGCTCTGTTGGACATAAGGGAAGATTCTAGCAGCTTCTCACAGAAGCCACCCCTTTAGCCCCCTCCCCCCCCACTACGAAAAACGTTTCCATGCAAACCCGATCCACCTGTTCCTCTGCTGGTTGATATATTTTTATGTTTGATGGAACGCTTTTATCACACCTGCATACTTCCATGAATTTGAAGACAGTCAGCAACATCTCCAGCATGCAGCTAACTACAAAATATAAGAAATTTCCACATTTTTTTGTTTGGTTGGTTTTGGTTTTTGTTGTGTTTGTATTTGTTTTTTTTTAACTGGGGCTTGAACATATTATAGAGATCTTGTGCATTCATGCACCCATGCCATGACATGCAATGAGCTATCCACAAACTCACCTGTATGGGCATGTAGCTACTCCGAGTGAGAAAAAGAGAATGCAGGAGAAAATTTTAAGGTATTTATAAAGTAATGGCCAAAAAACATGAAAAGTTTCTTGATTAGTATTAATTTGATAATAAATAACCTATTTTGTTCTTCTTCTGTACCACACACTTCTGAAACTTGCATTAATTGTATGCACATGAAAACCAAGTTTATTCCAAAAATCCAGCACTCTTTTTCAGCACCCCACACTTCTAAAAAACATTATAGCCACCATTGGTTCAAAGAATCAAGTAGTTTTAAAAATATTGTAGTTTTTATCATGTTGCAAAGTAAACAGAAAAATAGACTAAATCAGTTGATTTAATTTATCCATTGCATTTAGTTCACCTAGTTGGTCATGTTAGTGTGAGATTTATGTATTTCTTCTGTTAAGCATCTCTACAAGCAAGGGTGAACAAGCAGAAATGTTAACAGGTCCATACTGAATTCAAGGCAGCTCATAAAATTCCTCTTATCTTGACGCTAATCAACCTCACATCCTAAACGTCTACCAAAACTGTCAATCTCCATTTCTTTCCAGTGCAGATTTTTCTATTTGCTGGTACATTTTATTTTGGAGGCCTGAACTGGCAACGTAGCAATTCTTGCCACGATGGTGTGTGTCTTAAAAACCATTGTTGTACATCTTCACAATTCCTTTCACTGTGAATTGCTTTGCCACGTAAAGTCAAGAAAGCTTAGTGCTGGAAGAGACCAGGGTAAAGCCCTCTGCATCACTAGCATTTTTTAATCCTGTTAAACATTATATAAGCTAAAACTATGCTTGCACTTTTCCTCTCTTGATTTTCTCTCTGGCAAAAGCATTGTGATGTCTCTTGAGCTCCTTTAAATCAAAACAAAACCAATTAAAACCTCAAACCTCCTTTTCTTATGTCTCTACTGCTCTGAAAACAACAGAAACTATCAGTTTCCACTCAAACTGTTGAAAGGAAACATTCTTTCAACCTGGGGTCAGTGTACACATACCCGTACAATTCCATGCAAACCTCAGTCCAAAAGAGCTTATTTCCATGATCTGATCCGACCAAGTATTCGTCTGCCAGGAAAATTCATCATTACCAAGCTGAGCTCTATGCCAAATGTATAGAACCACACATTGCACATGTAAAGTGATCCATGGAAAAAAAAAAAAAAGAACAAAGAGACAAAAACCTTGCTTCATACTGACTACAATGGGTAATTTCCTTTTAAGATTCAGGCATGGTTTTAATTTTGGTGTTAATTCATGGTAGGGAAAGAAAGAAGTTTGACAACCCTCTTTCCCATGTTAATTAAATATACGTTTCTGCTAGTGGGTTTTGAGTTGTCTATGCCAGCTTGTGCAGTGCAGCAATCTAAGATCCTTTTTTATTAGGTACGCGTGTGTTCCCCTTTCTGTGTTACAAATTTAGTATGTACAAGGCTTGAATTCTGGAAAATGCAGGCAAAACCATGCATCATGCATTTTAATTACTTACCCATTTTTGAATAGTGAGGCTAATCCTTTATTAAACCTCTAACTCAACATTTTTAAACTCAGATTCTCTTTTGTTTGGGATCTACAGTCTTCACTTACACGCTTTAGGCAGACATTTGAAAACGTTGCCATTAAATCTAAAAATGCCTTTGTCCTCATCTGCTCTTGCTCATAGCAGTAATTACTCCACGGACTAAATCTGTGGGCAGGAAGAGCACTCGATAGCCATCACTTGTCAAACAGCACTGAGATTTTAGTCCACCCCATCCATGGTACAGATTCAGACTGTGGATTGACTCCTGTTCTGCCAATGCATCCTCCATGTTATCGTCATTCGTGAATGATCATTATTCTTTATGATCTTTTCACCTTTTAATAAATTTTATTTTATCCTTCATAGTGCATGTCAGCCTGTCTTTTTACAGTGGGCAATAGACTTCTACCTATGATTCTCTTGCACATTTTTTTCTTGGTTACCAAGGCCTACAGTTTATTTTTCTGGAGTTTTGAGAGAAAATGGTAGATATTCTGTCTGAATGCCTCTAGTAAACAGTAACGAATTATATATTTCACTTAGTTGTATGTTTTCCTGGGTTATAAGTTAATACATTTTTCCTTATCTTTGAGGGTAGTCAGCATTTTCTTTCTTTTTTCCATCAGAGTTGACTAATTATGAATAAATGGGATGAAAATGTCATTCCAAATAAAGTATAAGTCCGAAGTAAGCCAGGGAACAAGACAAATGTCAAAGACAAAATTTCATCAGCTGTTTTTGTAACTACTTGGTTCAAAAGAGGAAAAAAAGGGAAATTATTTGCTTTCAGGTTCTACAGTCCAAATCCTAGGTATTTTCCTAAATTAAGCAAGATTTCAGTTCTGATCTTGAATCCTTTGTGTTGGAAAAGACATGGAAAAAAACCCCCCCAAAATGTCAGGGTATATTACAACCTAGAGATTTCTCCCAAAACTCTTTAGAAGTCTAAAAGGGTTTTGGTTAGAGTTTTAAGTTTTGCTTTCTCAAAAAAACCCCCAGCAAAATACCTTGTGTATCCACATCTCTATCTGTATACAACTGAATGTATTTCATTTCAGACTTTCTAGCCTACCAATCTCCCTCTTTTCATTCCCAACCATGTAATGTTGTATTATCAGAAAACATGAAAGCATGTGTTTCGTGTTCTGTTGTTCTTTGAGGAAAGTGAGATCTGTAGGGACAAAAATCAGCTTTTCCTTACCACTTCCCTGAAAATGTTTTTATCCCTAAAAAACAATGGAACAATGATTATATTGCCCCTTTTATTTAGTATGACTTCAATTTACAAGGACTAAATAATGCTACTGTTTATAATGTCCTTTTATAATAATTTAGAAAATAAAGAAAATTACTCTCAGTTCTACACATTCAGGAGAGGTTCTGGCTGAAATTAAACAGCATGAAGGTTGTTGAAGGCATCCTAACAACAAAGGAAACCCAAAACAGTGGGGGACAGATACAAAGGTCTTAGGCTAACTCTGAGCTATCTAAACAGCTATGCAGTTTGACCCACTGTGTGCCAAATACACACAGCAGCATGTGCAGCTTATCTCCACTGTGTGCAGAGCAGTCTGTGAGCCAACTGGTTGATGCAGTGTAAGATGGAAGAGGACCCTGGGGAGAAATACAGAATCAAAATTACAGTTAAACAGCTTTTTTTTTTTTTTCTTTTCTGCTGACTGCATTCCTTCCGTCTGTTGTTGTTTCTGGCTTTTAATTTTAAATATAGTTGCATTAACTTCTGATGAGATAATAGTTGGTCCATCTCCAGATAGTTATTCTGGGAGGATATCTTCTGTTTCTGAATAGTTGACTCACAATTTTATTTTTTACAGGGGAATGTGAAGGATGGCAGTGTACCAACTTGGTAACATGTATTTCAGTCCAAGCTCTGATTTTTGTCCTTATTGATATAATTACTGAAGGAAACAAGGATTTGAATTACACACAGCTTGTTATGGAGAGTTAAAGCACCACTTGGTCTGGACTATTTATCTTATCATTTTGCTTGAGGCTGTGATGTGAGGAAGATAGGGTTCTTACATTAGATTAGCTAGACAGGCCCATGTATACAACTCCGTCTAGAAGAAGACTGATTGTGCAGCCCAAACTTTTTTTTACTGTGAGTATATACACTCTTGGTCTTCTTTTGTTATTTTTCATATATTTTTTTTTGCAAATCAGATTTATATTTCTGCAATAATACAACTACAACAAATGAGGTTTTTTAGGGGGGAGAATGTTGAAATTAATTTTAAGTCAAAAGATACGGGCTTTACAGCCTTGTACTGTGTCGTGGTTTAAGGCCACCTGGCAAACTAAGCACAGCAGCAGCCTCTTGCTAAAAACCTCGTGGGGTGATGCAAGGACGGGGAGGGTTCACTCACCATTTATGGTCATGGGGAAGAAACACACTCAACTTGGGAAAACACAAAAACAATTAATTTTGTTGACAATCAAAACCAGAGTAAGATAACGAGAGAGAGAGCTATGTCTTAGAAAGGCACTTGTCCTCCACGCCTTCCCTTCTTCCCGGGCCCAAAGGCTTTGTTCCTGATTTCTCTACCTTCTTCCCCCGGGTTGGCACAGGGGGGCAGGGAATGGGGGATGCAGTCAGTCCACCCAGTGTTGTCTCTGCCACTCCTCCCTCCTCAGGAGAGGGCTTTTCACAGCCTTCCCTGCTCCAGCGTCGGGTCGCTCCCACAGGAGAGTCCTTCACAAACTTCTCGAACATGAGTCCTTCCCCTAACTGCTCTATGTGGTTTCTTTCACATATTCACAGCCTCCTTTGGACACAGCTACTTCTTCCAGTGTGGGATCCACCACAGCTGCATCTCAATAAGCCGCAGGTGAGCTCTGCTCTTCATGGGCTACACGGGGACAACGCCTGTCACCATGGTCTTCACCACAGGCTGCAGGGGAATCTCTGCTCCCGCACCTCCTTCCTCTCCTTTCTCTTCACTCACCTTCATGTCTGTTCTCACATCCCACTCCCCTCTCCCTGCAGGTTCTTACACAAACCCACGGATGTTATTTCTTCTGCTTTACTTTGGCTATGTACAAGCTTGCTTCCCTTTCAATTCTAGAACTCTAGGTGCCTTAAATAAGGAATAGAAACAGAAAAAATATCATCAAAGAGCATCTCATCTCAGTATAATTGTTACTTGTTTTAAAAATTAGATTATTTGCCCTTTGCATACAGAACTTTGAACAGTATTTAGTACAGGAAAGGATAACATTTTCTTAGGTTAATTATCTAAAGTTTAGATAGCTAAAGTTAGAACAAAAGATTTTTATTTAGGAAAACTGAAGAACTCTCACTCATGAAGAATATGGGAAATCACAAAGCAAGTTTTGTGTAACCTGTTCTTCCAGATTTTACAAAGATTTTTCTCTGAAAAAAAAATTCTAACAGAAATTCAGTGTCTATAGTCATACACCTTTTGTGACTCAGGTGGTATTTCCCGCCCATGTACAAATGGTACTACTGGCAGCTCTGGATGTGGAGGTCTAGACAGCTGTTGGTTTTGAACACAGAGATCTGCAGCTCATTTTCTACCAAGCACCATTAAATAACATCAGCCTTCTGTTTCCTAACAATATGGGTTCAAAGGAATCTGAAGTAAAAGTATTTATACTCCAGCATTAAGGTCCTTGGGCCTTCCTGTTCCTCAGCCACATGATTTACTTACTTACTTATTCATTGTAAGTGCCAAATTAGATGGGTTTGTGTTCCTGGGTGGTTGTAAAACACATAATCAAGTGTTAGAGGAATTCCTTACCTGAAAACCAAACCAGATATTAATTAGACTCCTGGGAGACAAATGCTAACCTACCCCATCTGTTGTTTGCAGGATTCTCTACACCCATATGCTACCATGGCAGTATACCCAGACAGGCTATGGGCTTTCCTACCAGTAGCTATCACAAGTCCTGCTTTTCTCCTCCTAGGAGAAGACTAATGAATAGAAAACCAGTGACTAAAATCCATGGGTTCTACCTATGAAAACATGTGCTAAAATCTGGCCTTTAATTTTTGAAGGAGAGCTTTGCATGCCAACTGTAAATTACAGAGTGGCAGTTGCTGGTAACAGAACATTTCTGAATCACCTATATGGAGCAAGACCAGCTTTTACTTTCTTTACCTCCTTATGGGTGGTGAACTCCATCTCCAAAAAGGTAAGGCTGCAGGTTCAAATATTGCTTTCAGGACTTCCAATTATTTTTTTTCTGTGCTTGTTATGATTTAAATTTAGTAAAATACATGAAGCAAAAAGACAGGATTAGTTTGTCTGCAACATCAACAGAGAATAAACAATGATGCACAAATACAAGTTAAAAACAAAGAGAATAGACAACTGCGACTTCTAAAGAAATTAAACTGTTGGATAGAATATGTATATGTGTGGAAGCTCATTAAAAAGCAAGTGATCTAACCCCTTAAAGACAAGACTGAGCTGCAGGGAAGGGGAAACCTTTTTCTGAAGGGTTCACTACCTGTCTGTAAAACATGAATATGCAAATACTGCTCCCATTACATTTCTAATCTAATTTCTCGCCTACTTAAGCATAAGGAGAAATACCCATCTGGTGAAAGAGACACCTTTGCCTTGGCCTACAGAGATATTGATATTTAAATGTTTTTTCCTCTCATGCTTTCCTTCCTCCTTCAAATTTTGTGCATCTCCCAAATAGTTTCCAAGTCTAATTAAAACAAAAGTCTGGTACAACACGAAAGATATTTCAATCCTTACAATTCATTGCAAAGGAAAGGCAACAACAACAACAAATTTTTAAAAAAGTCTGAAGTAGATTACAGGAGATTAATCAACAACTACACAAAAATCTATAATCAGAGTAGCTGAAGTCTAGATTCTAGCAGGTATTAAATAAAAACTTTTCACAAGCATTTCCTTGAATAAAACTTCCATCTGCTTGAAAAACTTTACCCACTTTCATGTGTAAAATATACAGAAATGTTAATTTCAGAAATATTTGCTGCATAGAATAGAATTTTCTTGTTTGGAGGTCACGTAGTTATGAAGCAAAAACATATTACTGGGGTAACACAATTCTCTGTTGAAACAGAGCGCTAGTGCCAGCATTATTTAATCATTCATGAGCCAAACAGAAGTTGAAATTTATTTTCATAAAGTTTCAACATAAATTTATGAATAGTGAAGTAACTGACTCTGATCAAAGATAGATAAAGATCATACAAGCTGCTGTAAAATTATGCCTGTGACAGGGGAAAGGAAAAGCCAACAAGGACTGCAGGAGTGAAGTATAATACTAGCTGGCAATTTTAATTCCTGACTGATGATCTCCCACTTAAAGGATATACACATATAGGACAACACATTCAGGACACTTGCAAGTTCTCACATGACTCAAGGTCTATCCTGAAAATAATTTACTTACTTTATATCATTTTTTTTTTAACAGAAAACTGTTCAGAACCTCACCACAGAGGCAGTTAAAAATTTACTGGTTTCCAGTAAAATTATTCATGGCCAGTATTATTCTACAGACATTGTCTGCTAGAGTTCTCTTCCATGGGACCAATAATATGCAGTGTTCCCTCCATTTTGCTTGAAAATAATTCTGTCTTTAAACATTTTATGAAAAGAAGTCTGTCTTACATCTATGATCTACTTGAGAAGAAAACATTGCAACAAATATTAATTAGCCTCCCTCAGGTGAACGGCTAAACAGAGACCAGCATGGATGGGGTGTTTATACCAAATGCACTGTTGCTGTCCCATGATTGAGAGCGTACGTACCATAACTAGACTGCAGCATAGAAAGCTAATGCTCTCTTAGCTGTCTTGTTAAATCAAAGCCTTGTCACCTACATCAGTGACAAAGTAGTATTGCACTACAATTTGTTAAACTTCTGACCTTTTCTGCAGATGTTAGTGTACCTTTGTGATGTCCACACCATTTAGAAAGAACAGAAATGAGGTAATCAATCAGCTTAAACAGACCATGCAGCAGCCTCCAGTTAGTAATGTTGCCCACCGAGGATTGTCTTGCCTTAGAAACGATGTGTGATCAGTCTACTGCTCATCCATTTGATACCTTCTTTGCAATAGGTCACATGTATGCATTTTTAAAAATCTAGTAAATACTTTCAGCTATTACTGTGAGTGATGATACGTAACCACCTGAAGAACTGAGAAGTTGTAGGGTAGGAGTAACAATGAAAAGTGACACAGATAATTTCCCTGTTTGCTAGGAGGATGTAAAATAATTGCAGCTCAGTTACTGAGTGTTCATGGAAGGCTGCGTTTCATAGACCTACTTTGGCAGGACACTACTTGGGGCAAACTACTGTATGTAGGCACCAAGTACTGCCTGCAGTCTTAAATAAAGTAAAATTGGTTCATTTTGGCACTGTCCAAAGGCAGCTTCAGTGGCTTCTACATAAGGACATTTTTTTTTTCCACTCAGAGTAGTTTCTCTGTGTGGTCAAAGCAAGACTACTACTGCTACTACTAAAATACCATCCTGATACCATTGTTGCAAATATGTTATTACTGTCAGGTATGTTTTCCACAATGCTATTAAAATTCTTTCAAATACTGACAGTTAATTAAACATTACAAAATCAAGTGCTGTTCTCTTGTATACTCCTTTGATTAATATTATATCAGTGATCTCACATAATCAACCAGTGAATATTCCTTGAACAAACTTTTTATATGAAATTTGCACCTATTCAGGGCTCATAAATCAAAATAGCTTTCTGAACTGGTTTTGTATATGAAAATTGCTACAATGCTGAGCTCTTTTCCTCTTTATTTAAGATAGTGGGGGGCTTTGGCACTAAAGATATTCACATAGATAACATCAAATTGAATCTAAAATAATAAATTACAAAAAGATGAAATGTTTTTATCATATTAAATAAGCATTCATGTCAGTGGAACCTGTTCAAATAATATTCTACTACTTTAGCAACTTTCATTCTTGTTTAGGGAGCCTATAAACAGCAGAGGAACAGACTGTTTACAGGGACTGATAGTGACAGGACGAGGGGGACTGGCTTTAAACTAAGAGAGAGGAGATTTAGGTTAGATATTAGGAGGAAATTTTCACTCAGAGGGTGGTGAGACGCTGGAACAGGTTACCCAGAGAAGCTGTGGATGCCCCATCCCTGGAGGCATTCAAAGCCAGGCTGGCTGGGGCCCTGGGCAGCCTGTTCTAGTGGTTGGCAACCCTGCCCACAGCAGGGGGGTTGAAACTAGATGATCTTTAAGGTCCGTTTCGACCCAGGCCATTCTATGATTCTATGATTTATGAAAAAATAACAATTTCCTCCTAGTCAGTCATTTCCAAGTATTGTGATAACTAAAAATAATACAGTTCTTATTATAATAATTTTTGTAGTCAATGTCAGTATGCATATTTTATTAAACTGGGATTGACCAGAGAATTCATGTGATCCTGTTTTGTTTTCTGCAGTTGCTCACAGATAGGGATCTGGAAAGTGTGTTCCAGAAGCATTACAGACAGTAAAATTCAAATTCAATAGAAAAAGAAAGTCCAAAAGATGAGAGAATCACTAAAGAAAACCATGTTAAAAACTCTTTTGTGTAGCACAAACTATATAAAAGTAATGAATAGTGTAGGCCATCTAGGTGCTTGTAGTGTTAATGGAGCAGAGCAGGAGAGGTAAAAATTTAACACACCTCTCCTAATACTAGAAGACGTAGGAAATGTCTTAGAAAGAAATGAATAGTGACTTATACTATATATTTTTTTTGCAGGAAATCAGATATCTACCCTGAAAACAATCTTCTAGAAACAAATCTCAAGAGAGATAAAAAGAGATCTTCTCCTTAAGAACACTAAAAATCAGTCCCTAATATGGGAGACTGAGATTAAGTCCTTGCTGAGTCGGACAAAGCAAAGAGTTCAAAAAAAAAGTTCCCTTCCAGGCTACTGACTAAACTGTCTCTCTGGACTGGATTAGGTTTTTCTGTTAACTTTAAAGCAAAAAACCCATACTTTTCAGAACAGTCATGGCATTTCCTCCAAAGCAACGTATTTTTGAGGATTTACCACTTTCTGGCAGTAAAATATGTTGTCCCAAACAACTTCAGTTATTAGTTGATCTCAATAATTATTTACTTCAGTCACATTACAATGGAGTTTTGTCTGGTTGTTAATTTTTTTTTTTTGCTGTAGTGCATAAAAAAGTTGTTGTCCACTAAAATAGGACTTCTGGGGTTTTTTTACGTTTTGATTATTAAAGTTAAAAGACTAGATCATTAGACTTTTCTGGTGTGTTAGCACCTTTTGTAGCTGTAAAGCCTTGAGGTGATCATGATTAAAAAATATACAATAAAAATATAATGTTTGCAAGGTAATCAATTTTGATTACTTTGTTCTAATCATGTTTGCTATCTGGAACATTACACTGCTCACTTGTCTGCTCTGAGAGGAGGACTCCACAAAAAGAGAAAACTGGCAAACAGAAACCAATATAAATCTTGCACTCAAAAAAGCAGTTCCCACAAACAGGTCTCAAGCCAAATGGAAACGGTCAAAATATGGAGAGTGAAAATGACATTTATAATTTAAGGGAAGGAGGTAAAGAAAGTTCAAAAAAGCAAGAAAGTAAATAACAATAAAGAGAAAACTTTATTGTGATGAAAATTCTAAAAATAATAAAAATCAATGCATTTTTCTATAGTAGGAACCTGCATTTATCTCAATGGTTCTTGACTCGGCTCTGCTCCAGTGAATGTCTCACTGCATGCTATTCCTCAGACTCTTCACCCATCACTACATACAGTTTTTCAAAGGAAAAGAAATAACAGATTGCCTCCTCGAGGGCCCTGAAATGAAGGGGATGAATCTCTGTGCTTTTCCTCCTGTGTAGGGGTTTGTGTGCTGACTGAAGCAGACATGAGGAAATTGGACCAAATGGTAGTGTTAAATCCATTAGCAAAATTACATGCCCTTGTTAAGAAAAAAAACCCCAGAACTTTAACAATTTGCATAAGGAAAAAATGTACAACCAGATCACTTAACTCCTTTGTGAGCTATTATCCTACTAAGTATTTGTTTAAAGTTTCACCATACATAAAGACGTGGCATATGCTACAACTTGTGTTCTGAAGTTATTTAACAGGCACACTCTTAAGACATCTTATAATTGGTATGTTACCTATTTGATAAATAGAGGTGATTAAAAAGAAAAAAAACTCCTATGTTCTTTGGTATGGATATCTTTGTGAGCAACAGTATCTTAAATTTATATCATGTGGTCTTTTATAACAGAAGAGATGTTAAGGCACATAAAGTAGTTCCACAGGCCTCGTTGAAGGAAAGACCTGAACCTCTCAGGGTGTATATTTCCAGAATTATGTACAAAATTCTAGAATCTATTTATAGAATTAAAAGATATAGTTGCTGAGGTGGGAAGAGACTCATGAATGCTATAGATTGCCTCACAGTGGCTTATCTTCTCCAAAGCAGGAAATGTTCGGTGCTTGAAAGTATCAGCCATAGGGAAACATTACCCTGACTGACATTAGATTTGAAGCTACAACACTGAAGTAAAAGCAGAACAGATGCTCTGTGGTGTGCTCCATGGTCCATGACATTTTGCAAGTACTTAGTGAAACCCTGTCTGCTTGCTAAACTGTGAGCTGGTGCATACCCATGCGCTGCTGGTCCCTTGTGTCCATGCACACGTTGACACCAAAGCCATCGCTACCAGTGACCTATACAAAGAGACCCTCCGGTCTGGGTCAAAACCATGGTGAAGTTGCTGAGAATACTGTGCATTCTCTCTACCAGCCCTGCAGTACAAATATTGGCAAAAAGACCTATACAATAAATAAATTCTGGAAAACGAAATGCTTAAGGTCTAGGAGCAAGAGAGAATAAAAAGCTTCTTGAGAGGGAGCAGGAGCAGGTTAAAAAGTAAGAACATAGCATAATGATGGTATCTCCAGCCTCACCCTGCAAGGAAAGGTAAGAATGCCGCTTCGTGACTGACAAACGGACGCATGGTCCTCAAAGGACTCTTGCTGTGGTATTTCCCACTGCAACTGCATTAACCTGCTGCCATTGCTGCTGAAATGAAAAGAGGCCCTGGTGCTTTACCTCAGCATCATCCAGTCATGTCACCATTCTTTGTCAGAACACTGTCAGCGGAAGAGCCCCCGGTGACCCACACCATTGCAAGACACCGCAGCACGGCGATGGTTGGTGCGTTGAGTGGATGGGGTGGTGAGGAGAACTACAGCTTCTACAGTCACTCTCGCAATGTTAGCAGTAGGGAAGTATTGCTGAAGAGCTTCTCAAGCTTGCTGAAAGACAAATCCAGCTTTGGTCAGACATAAGGACAGGACATTTGCTATTCTTCTATCTGAGGCTCCAGCACCTCACCAGTGGTTTTTGTTAGAATCATGCCTGGGTACTGTAGTTAACATTTTGGAGAGATTTGAGGTTATTTTTAAAAGTTTCTCCAAAAAATGCATCTTGTTCGGTTGTGCTGTCTTTCTGCCCATCTGTCCTTCACTGACAGTTTAATATCTTACTGACACTTGACAGACTTCACAAAGAAATTGAGTCCCTACAAATTTAGTGAAAATGGGTGGCCACATAAAGGGACAATCCCTCTCTCAGTGATGAAAAGGTTCTGCTAAAGAATGTTATTATAAGATACCAGAGAATCCATACGGGAGCAAGATATTATAAAGGAAAGCCACAGAAAAGGACACTCCTTAAGTTCAGCTAGTCTTGAAGCTACCTGTCATGTGGGAAATTCTGGTTTGCAGTTGGGTCACGGGGGTGTAGAGAGAGCAGAAGCACTACATTTTGCAAGATTTCTGTAGAACTCGACACTTGACCGAACCACACTTTTTGGCAACTAGCAGTGTAAATGATCTCCTAACATGAGCTCACCTCATGCTCTCTCAGTCTTGTTACTAGCAATTGCCATTAAAGGTAATAAGGTGATTGCTCAGGCTGAGTGCAATGTGGTGTAAAACATTCTTGTTATTATAGTGTTGGTTTTGAGGTTGCAGCTTAAGTCTTTGGCAGCAAGCCTGATGTGGTGTATAAACAGAATGTAGTATGCCTAGAAAACACAGAATGTCTGCAGTCAGAATCAGCTTAATACGTGAATAAAAATGACGTAGGCATAAGTGAAAAGCAACCTGTCCTCTATTGTACAGCAATGCTGCTGTATCCCACCCAATCTATGAAATAGCGTGGCTGACAAAAAGAGGGGCTTCACACAATGAAAGAAGGGTATTTTGTTGCATTTACTATTTTCTAGGAGAGGGTAGATGTATGATTGCACATAGGGACTATGGAAAAAGTGATCTATATGTGCCAGACTGCTCTGCAGTAATTTGTTTATGTATCCTCATCTAAAACATAACTGATGCAGAAAAAAGAGCAATGCTAGCTGCAAAGAGGTACTTTATCAGAAGTTTTACAGCATCCGTCAAAGACTCTCCAAGACTGAATCGTCCAGGTTATTCTTTCAGTTCAAAAGTGTTCTTTCATGTTATATTGCCCCTGTAGCACCAAAGGGAGCAAGCATATTGTTTCTCTTTGCAGAGAGAGCGTATGATGATTTTGTTTTCCTACACAAGCACAGTTAATTTTACTATAGCAATTTATTTTTGCCTTGCTGTTATGTGAATTCTGTCTTGGAGGCTTGGCATGCTCCACAGATCATCTGAAGCTTTTCTATACTGGAGATTAAGCTGGTGAGTCATGAATTATAGTCCCTCACTCACTCCCAGTGTGATATGATTTCCAATTTTATCCAGAAAGTACAGTTTGGGTCTGAAGGAAAATGCAAAAATGCATTCAAAAGGTGAGAAAATGTCCTCTTTATATCAAGTTAGACGGTGACTGTAATTTCAGAAGAAAATAAAGAAATTACTACAGAAGGATTCAAAGCCCCGTGGCAATACCCGTGTGTACAGTGCCATACAATTCTGAGCTGAGCCGTTAGTGCAAGCTGAGGCAGATCTGAAGCACAGCACAAGCATTTAATGCATACTGTTTTCAGTTAAGCATAAGAGGCCCATTAATATTAAAAAAAACCCAAACCCATAGGTTTTCCTTAGCTGTCATAAACCCTCCTGACAATCATATCAACTACATTGTGGCAGTCCAGTGGATTTCATGCAGATGAAGTAGACAGTAGGGTACCCAGCCTGCACTAGGGAGAGGCTTTATTGATATTGGGCAGTGTAGGTGTGATGGGTTTACCCTTGGCTGGGGGCCAAACCACACACCCACTCACCCAATTCCACCCCCCCCATCCGAGGACAGGAGAGAGAATTAAAGGGGTAAAGGGGAAAAAGGCCTCGTGGGTTGAGATAAGAACAATTTAATACTACAATAAACTACAATAATATTGAAAATAATACTATATACAAATATACAAATGAGTGATACACAGTGATACTGCCCCCCTTCCCCAATGACCAAGGCTCAGCCTGTTCCTGGCTAACGATCCCGGAGAAGTGAGAGTCCTGAAACCACACTCACAGAATGGAGATAACAGTCCGAGCATCCCAGACCAAGAGCTGACTCGGGGGGAGGGGAGGGCAGGGAGGGGAAGGTCTTACGAGAGCAACCACCTGGAGCAAGATTACCTGGAGCAAAAGAGATCCAGAACCAAAAAAAGGGGGGAATCTTCTGGAGGGTCCTCACCTATATACTGGGCATGACGTGTATGTTATGGAATAGATTATTGGCCACTTTGGGTCTCAATCCCGAACCTAAGATCAAATCCTGGGCTAGTAACTGGGGCTGTGCTCCCTCCCAGCTTCTCCTGTTTGCAGACAGCCAGAGAAGCTGAAAGACCTTGGCAGCCACATAAATATCACTTTTTATCAGCTTTCTCCTGAGCACAAATCCAAAACACAGCCTCTTGCAGCTATTATGAAGAAAGTTAACTCTGTCTCAGCTTAACCCAGGACAGTAGGTCACATGCCAGGAAGCAACATCAGCCTGAATTTTCCACAAGTCAAGTGAATCTCCAGTAAAACTATGAGAATTTTACCTTTGCAACACACACATGCACGCACACATCCCCCACAAGACTAAAGTATGCAGATAGCTACAATTTTCTTATTGTCTGAAATTTTAATATGGTGTCAAGGATCTTTATTATAATAGTTTGAAACACTGGCATTTTACATCTGGTGGTCTCCTGTGGCCTACTACTTTTAAGGGTTGCCATCTTACTCTTCATATGGCATGTGCCTGTGTGTTTTAAAAAAAGCATTTAATATAGCTGCACAAATGATGTATTCAAAGGGAAGTGTGCTGAGCAGTAACAAGAAAATGAGTTTACAAGATAAATGATGGGATTTGCAGTCCCTTTGCCTTAGGTCCCAAACAGGAGATAAGTTTGCTATCTTGCTTTTTAGATATACATGTCTGTCTTTGAAAAGCTCAGCCCTGTGACTTTCCATTTATAGCTGGCAATCATTAATGATTGACTGGCTAATTTTCTAGACCTTAGCAAAGTTATTTCAGCTTTCAGGATATTTTACGCATTTGAATATATTTATGTGAACAGATGTTCTCACAGAAAAGAGCAGTTTTTTCTCAAAAGAGTATGTGGATGTATATTTAGGAAGTCAAATGTGTGTTATTAGTGTTTCATGACTTCATGGCAAATGGGATTGAATTAATTATCTCCAAACATGTTCCAAATCTACAGGATTAAAGCATGCTTTGTAGTAACAGACAACTGAGACAGCATATGCAGGTTTATATGTTCCAGGTTTGCTCCATGCAGCTTTAATCTAACCCCTGGAACATTCCTCATTTTGTAGCTGCTGTTAATAGCAATCATGTAAGTACGTAAGTCTTGGAGACAGATAGTCAGATTAGCTGATTTAGTTAGCTGAAAAACAAGATGAAGTCCATGCCTGCCTACTCCTACTGACAATTGAAAAGGTTCTATCATCAGATTCATTTTTGTTCCCAGTATAAGTGTGAAGATATAAGAAGCTGATATCAAAGTCATGTTGCATGTAGTTTTTTCATATGCAGTAACACAGAGGCTGGGTAATTGTCATGTCTAAAGGAATGCAGTTTTAATACAATTCTTCAGTACAAGCTAACCACGTTGCAGCAGAATTTACATATAACAACAGCATGAAGAGGAACAATCCCTGCAGATTCTGAAGAACAACTGTTACTTAATTTAGCTAAAATCTTTCTCTGGAATTTTTTTCCAGGTGAAATAAGAAATGACAAGACCTAGTCCAGAAACCAAAAAAGAAAGGACTGGTTTGTAATTACTTACTGTAATCGAGGTCACAGCAACGTTGTGTATGGCCAGGAAAACATCCTTTCCATAGCAGAAAAGGTTTCCAAGCCCAGAAAATTTGGTTCTTACTACACATTTGTGAAGATTGCTATGCTTGAATTTTAAGATCATGGGTATACGTGGATGGAAAGAACACTAATAAAATATTGGTACCAGTTATTCTAGATACAGTTAGTCCTAAAATACAAAATTTCTCTGTGAACAAAAGAGAACCCGTTTAAAAAATATTTCTCAGTTGTAAGTCGCATAGGGAAATAAAAGTGCATACAAAGATAACAAATGAACTCTTTCATTTGTATCTTTCCATAAAATTTAGGTATTTAAATAATGCCTACATCTTTTCCCCACACTTCATTATCATAGAATCATAGAATCATAGAATGGTTTGGGTTGGAAGGGACCTTAAAGATCATCGAGTTCCAAGCACCCTGCCAGGTCCAGGGTCACCTTCCACTAGCCCAGGTTGTTCAAAAGCCTATCCAGCCTGGCCTTGAACCCCTCCAGGGATGGGGCATCCACAGCTTCTCTGGGCAACCTGTTCCAGTGCCTCACCACCCTCACAGCCAAAAATTTCTTCCTAATATCTAATCTAAATCTAACCTCTTTCAGCTTAAACCCATTACCCCTCATCCTATCACTACATGACATGTAGAAAGTCCCTCCCCAGCTTTCCTGTAGGACCCCTTTTAAGTACTGGAAGGCTGCTCTAAGGTATCCCTGCAGCCTGGTCTTCTCCAGGCTGAACAACCCCAACTGTCTCAGCCTGTTCTCGCATGGGAGGTGAGCCAGCCCTCTGATCCTTCTTGTGGCCCTCCTCTGGAACCCACCAAGTCATCCTTGTCCTTCCTGTGCTGAGGACTCTGGAGCTGGATGCAGTACTCCAGGTGGGGTCTCACACGAGAGCAGGGTAGAGGGGAAGAATCAACTCCCTTGACCAGCTGGTGTTATCTTCAAACTTGCACTCAATCCCACTCTCCACACCTCCAACAAAGACATCAAATAACACTGGTCCCAATACTGACCTCTACAGGATACCACTTGTCACTGGTCTCCACTTGGACATTGAGCTGACTGTTGACCACAACTCTTGGAGTGCTATCATCCAGACAATTTGTTCGCGTCTCCAATTACACTCGCTATGAAAACCTTTGTAGACACTGATTGTACTGAAACTTGGCATAGATTCTCTGGATCAACAGTTCTCAACCTTTTTAGCACTGTTACAGTCAGTCCATGCAGTGTTTTCGTGTGCTTCATGTGGTGTTGACTTTACTGTGTCTAATCCCACTATGGAGCTGGGATGCAGCAGGCACAGAGAAACACTGCACTTTTTACAATCTTCATGTTTTCTGTGTGGATCTAGCTTTTTATATCTACAAAAGAGATAATAATTCATCACTCTGTTAGCCATGCAAAGCATAGTGATAAGGATTGGGGTTTTTTACACTGAAAACAAAGTAATTAATTTCCTTCCATTTGACAGTGTCTGTTGTACCCATGTATGCATCTCTGTGTATGCATAAGAAAGCACACAGATCTCTAAGAGAATAATGAATTTAATGTACTGTATGATTAAAGCTGTATCTCTACATTAAAACTGCATCTCTCAGACATGACGTCTGTTTCATATGCTTTGAAGCAGAACATAGTATAAACTTCAGTATCCCCTTTCACTCAGTTATACAGTATAGATGTGTATGAATTAACCAGTGCGTAAATGAAATCCATTCCATGGTGCTGTGGCCAGGGAAAAAAGTTTTATAGTGGTGATTCATTCAACTTAAAAAAAAAAGAAAACAAATAAGCAAAAGAGAGCTGGACTACTCCTTGAATTAAAATATTTCAACTTTACTTAAAATAAGTAACCCTGGAGATATTTTCTCAAAAACAGCCATTTCATATTCCATGTCACAGTCTCAACATGAAGTATTTCAGACTTTTTTTTTTCCATCTGAAGCAGGGAATACCTCCTGAGGTCATCAGAGTCATCAGAAATAATTTGAGAACCTTAAAGATCCTAGACGGTGCTCTTCTTTTGATTTCAGTTTACTAAGGTAACATTTGGAGAAAAAAATCAAACAAGTTTATACATGGTATCAAAGTATCTGATATACAGATCTTCAGTTCTGCTGACTGCTTTCCCAAGGGTACTGCTACGTTTCAGTTTTCATGCCTTGCCGCTCATTGTCAGGCTCTCTTACATTAACTAGAAGGGGTTTAAGAGAGTGACAGCAGGCTGACAAGACTCTCATTGCACATCTCCTACAGCTATTTAAGAAGCTGATAAAGCTACTGTTGTAACAACCTCATTACTCCTACAGTCATCAAATATGCAAAATCATGAAGGTTATTAAACCTACTCTAACTCTCTCTGTCCATTAAAAAATATTGTACTTGTTTTCCTCCTTCTTTTAGTAAAAAATACTCAAAAAAAAATCACCTGATATTTTTACTTGGATGAAGAAATCCAGGACTTCTTTTAGGTAAAGACTGATTTAATTTATTTTCTAGACAGGGTAGGGAATTTTTATGCTGAATATTCAGTAGCTGCATGTCTTTTCTACGCTTTTACCAAAGTTCAAAATTCCTTAAAGGAAACATAAAGTTATAATTGCATAACAGAGAGTCAGTTAGCAGATATAAACATGCTGAAGGAGCATAATTGAAAGCTTAGACCCAGCAAGAATCTGAGATTCTTGATCTGTTTTAAAGTTGTTTATACCAATATAAATTAAGAATAATTCTACAGATTTCACTGGATTGTAGGCAACATAAAATAAGCATACCATTAAAGAGTGTTTTAACATTTTGTTTAAAGTAACCAGCTCCTGAACTGGAGCTAAAAGTGGGTCACCATTGAAAAGGTCATTCATTCATTCAGCTTCACTGCTCATTAAATAAAAGAATGTTTAGTTCCCACAAATATTTATGGCATGACTGGTCTTGAAATATTCTTGTTATTCTCCATCCAGGAAAGGATTTAGTGGATTTTTCCGTGTGTGTCCTGCTGAGTCCCCAGGTCAGTAACTATGCCACCTACAAAGTCCTTTCACTTTTGTGGGATCCAGTCAGCCCAGCTCAGGTTCTCTCCTGACCTAAAAGAGCTGAAACCATGGGTATTTCTTCACTTTCACCTACACAAAGGTGAAGGTTGTGTATTGTAGTGGGAAGATGTCTAGTAGTGGCCACAGCTTTACATACATGATCTTATTTGTGGCTTTTCTTATAGGCAGAAGGAAAACTGGTGAGCAGCAGCAATCCTTAATATGCAACTTTTCTCTCCAGTCATTCATGCCTTCAAATTAAAAGAAGAAAAGTTGGTGATATGCTGCCCCCAAAATTAATTAAGCATAGTTTACATATTTCTCCATTTTGAAAAGGACCATTGTACTTTTGTCAGATATGGGTTCAAACACTTATTCCAGGTAAAAAATGTATAAATATTTATATTTCAGGTTTTTGTTTTTCATACTTTCTATTGTATACTTTTTTCTAAGTTTAATGACCTTCAGAACTGTAGTCAGAAGCTATTTAGCCTTATGCTTAGTCCAGTCTTTCCTACAGGTGAGCAGAAGTTATTTCTGGAACTGCTCCTCCTGGCTTATTCACATACAATACTCTACTGTATTTCCTATCTTCTCAAATGATTTTCCAGATTTTCTGGCCCTCCACAGTGTTGTTTCAATGCTCTGTTGGCAAACCCTCAGGTGGTTCCTTACGTTTCTAATTCTTTAAAATAAATAATACATTTTCTTCTAAAAATTATCTTATATATCCAATGGTATGTTATTTATAAAGATGAGTCTTACTCTTCAATTTTAACAGTAACATTTTGTTACTCCAGACTACCATGAACTAAACTGGAAGATACGTTATGCCTGCTCACAATTCCTAGAGAATTTCTGATGTTATATACAGTATTTGAGGCCTAATTCTAGTTGACTCATGTTAAAGTTAGTGATAACACGTCGTCCTAGTGTTATTATAGTGAACCACAACAGAAAAGCAATTTAAGTAAAACATTGGGGGGGGAGGAGGGGAATATAATGTAATACATTTAAAACACGTGGCCCTTTATAATTACATTGTTTTTGATTGGTTTTATTCTGTATTCAGTTTACCTGGGTTTGTAAACAAAATGCACATTGATTACAGTGGCATGAAAAGATCCATCTATGAAGTAGAAAAAATTCGAAGTACCCTGATTTTTGAAGACATATGGCCCTAGACACATCTTGGATGGATCAACAATTTGTAAGTAGAATAACAGAAGTGGTATTATGGAGCCACTATCTTATCAGTTACTAGTTCAAATTTGGCTAAGTCATGCCTAATGGCTAAAATTTCATGACTATCTGATCTGATCTGTTCAAAGCCTTACATGTAATTTGTTCCTGATTGCAATCCATGTCCCAGTGGATCTGTGTCCGAGTCACAACACACATCACTCTAATGGAACTAAGTGTCACTTTCCTTGGCAGACTTGGATGGAAGGTCAAGGATTAACTACAGCATGGAGATTGAATTCCCCTCACAAGAAACAGTCCCGACAGAGGATACTTTGAAAGCTGCAGGGAAAGTCTTGTCTTTTGGCATTTGTGAATGAATAGAGCTTTCAGCTCATGGTTCATCCAACAATAGATTATACTTTAAGAGATAAAATAACCTGTCCTCGTATGCACAATGATATCTTCTGATGCTGAATCACTATTTTTCTAACTGAGGTGTTTCACCAAAAAATGGTTTCTCAGTTTTTTTTGTTCCAAATGTCTTGTCTGGAACATAGTTTTATTCTTTTTTCACATTACTAGAAGCTGGTAAGTTACACTGTAGGGGTTATGGCAGTACGCTTGCACTGTTTTTATACTTTCTCCTAAGCACGAATTACATTAAAGAGATTTTACTGAATTTGATGATCCGATGCATATGTTTCGACATTCTTTATAAGATCATATATTTTGCAATTTACTTAATGATTAACTATTTTCTCAGAAAGTAACAAACAAAAGAATTAAGAAATCAGACGCTAGGAATCACTGGATATCATAAAAATGGTTATCTTTCAAAGTAACAGAAAGTTCATTTTCATTACTATTCTTTTTATTTGTCTTTTGGTGTCTGTGGCTTTCTGGGATACTGGGTCATCTTTCCAATTTTTTTTCCCTCTCTGTGAAAATTAGATGTGAATTAATTATTTTAACAGAATTATTTTTGCTGTTCATTCCTGTGCCTGAAGAAAATAAAGGTGACTAGAAAAATCAGTGATCACAAAAAAAAATTATCAAAATTGCCACCTATTACCACCAAGTTATAGTAAGTATACTACAGAAACATTTTTTAACTGTTGACTTTTTCTAACTGGCTACTTTTTCTTGTGGTGCCTTTATTGCCATGAGTCTCTTATATTCCCAATGTACTGTTTCTGCCTTCTGATCAGATGATTTAAACCAAACACATTATTGAATAAATTTACTTAATATTTGGATGTGATAAATGATTTATTCAGAAACTAAACTATAACTTTTTTACAGTAGTCCTGCTCAAGGAAGTACACCAGTGTATACATTTGTCTGCATGTCTGTTGGTTCTTTTGCTTCCTGCCCAACCCTCTCTTGTTCTTGACACTTGAGACTTTCAGACCAGAGCAGCAACATGATGGATAATGCTGTTCTTTATCTTTTGCCTGAAAGACAGACACTTCCTTACAACGTACAAATTGTCATGGAGTGCATGTCTTAGCAAAATGAACGGGAGGGGTGTGTTTTGGAAATACTCCTGTATACCTCCTTGCTGGTGCTTATAAGAGAAAGATAGTAATGTGGGTGGCTCATACATATGAAGTCCTTACCTCAGAATCAATCACAGAATTATAAAATCATAGAATATCAGATTGGAAGGGAACTCAAGGATCACCTGAGTATGCCACTGAAGTAAAAGAAATTATATACAAGTTGGACTTGTCCCATTTGGTTTGTTTATCATATAATATTCCCTCTTATTTAATTTGCAGCTCAACACTCTGTTTATTTTTAAAATAAACTTAGTAGTATACATAGAAGCAGACAAATAAAGCACTTTTCTCTATGCCTGTATTACACAACTGTGATCTCAAATTTTCTTCACATTCATATTAAGATCAAATTAAGTTTAGGAATTTCTCAGATGAAGCAAGCAAGACAGAATGGATAAAGTATGAAAGACTGTTGAAAAGAAGTGTGTGAAATTTTTCAGAGCTATTAAAGAACATCCGTACAACGCAGGTAACTAAACTAATAAAAAAGTCCAGGTATCAGACATTCTCACTGAACAGCAGAAAAATATAGTGTTATAAAGTTTGGTACTAGTGCAGAGATGGAGCTCAGTATCTGAGCTGACAGTTTTATAACTAAAATTTTCCTTGTTGATCCATAGGCACCCAAGAGACTGAATTTTAGTAAATACCTCTTAAAAGCTAAAACAGAATCTAAAAACTGAAACCAAATTCTTTGCCTAGTTTGCTCAGAAATGCTTTCTTTTTGTGAAAGTGTTTATAATCATTAAAAGTGAAAAAGTTTGCAAGAATCTATCAGTTTCATCAGCTCTTCCATGGAAACCTGTGGGTTTCCTACCAGCTCTTCTACTCTAGGCTTCCCATGTTGCACCATGTTGTGCTGTTCACTAGGCAGGACCCAGCCTCTTTGAGAAAGACAACTAGTCCTCCGTGAATTTCAGACAGTGTCCTCAGAACATCTGGTTTCCACAATACATAGAAAAGACCAGTTTCTTGGTCTACAGGCAACTCGGGCAAAAAGAAATTAGTTCCCACTGTTTCTAAACTAAATTTTAGAAGGGGAAAGTTCAAAATGTTGAGGATTAGTTTCAATCCAGAGACCTTAATGCTTGAAGGTTTTCTAGTGTTACGGAGTGCCAGATGAACATCCTTAAACCATCCCCAGAGCCCTTCAGTCATGTAATTCCGAATATTTATATTTTTGTAACATACTTTATTTTAGTCGCTTTTTCTTAGTACTGTCCTGAAGAAATAGCACTACTTTGTTATTACATGCAATCTGAAGTACAGTACCCTCTAATTTCAATAGACAAGCTTTGTTGTACTATGAAATGTACTTTTCCAAGTATTGTTATCATCACTGTAGTATCTCACTAAGTAAGGTATAAAAAAGGAGAAATTTTAGACTGCTCTATTTTTTGTTATTTTGTATTTCTTCCCTTTCAACACTAGTGCCACCATTCACTGTTTTCCTTTCATGTTTGCGCTATTGCCATTTTAATTCTTCTTCCCAAAACCTTGATTCTGAAAAGGCAACTGGACACTTTCTGTAAAGAATTTGTTTTGCTCCCTTTGTTTTTCTAATAAAAGCAAACCTGTGCAATTTCAAACAGCCTACGTTCCATTACTCTTGGGATGTGCATGAATTCCACTCTATCATGAAATGAGACTCCATGTGAGGAAATCTCTCTTATTCCCACACTTAAACAGAACATGAAATGGGACTTTGAGTTCTTCCTGGCCCACCCTGCTCATGCTGTTCTTCATAAATTCTGGTGTTATTACTAGGTCAATTGTTGTAGTTGTGTTTTCATTGGCCTTCTTCATTTATGTTTCGTCTCCAGATAGTCCTCTATTTGGCATCTTGGCTTAGCTTCTCGTGTAAAAAGAGAATATTACACTGTTGTTTTCCCCTCAATCAAATCTCCATAGGCTTCTTTATCAACATTATTTCATATCTCAACTAATTCATTATTAGAGAGAACACTTTCAGAGACATAATTTTTCACTTCTAACCCAGCGATTCATTGTTAGGTGCTGTGATATATTGACTTGGAATATAATATCAATGCTTTGTCAACCTTCAACAAATTTAAATATATCTACACCTCAGTGTTGTACTCATGAACTCTCCTCAGTGTGCCAACTATCACTATGAAGCTAAGGCTGCTTTGCATTACAGTGGGACAGCAATATCTCATGGAAGGATAAGTTGGCTAGCTTTTGCAAAGTGTAGGTTTTCATGTGACAGTTTCCTGAGAAGCATTAATGCTATTCACTTGAATTCCTCTAATCAACATCTGTGTCATTTCAAAGTTTTGTACGATTTTTTTCAGCTGCTGGCAAAAAAGGAAGGGTTGGAGTTACAAGGTAACCTTCAACGGTTACTACAAGCCTGAAAATCCAAGATAC
>VZTO01005534.1:0-17518 GCA_013400615.1 Syrrhaptes paradoxus | reverse complement strand
ATATATATATGTATATATATGTTCTATTGCACATGCCCCTTGCTTTTGTAATCTTTCACATGGGAAGATTTCCAACCAACAAAGAGAAAAAGTGGAGCAAGAAAAATTAGGTAGGCTGAGGCAGCATTTCCTAACACAGCGGTTTTATAAAGGTGCTGGCCAGAAAGGTACAGCAATAGGGGTCTTCTGGGTGTGCACTACTGGAGTATTAGTTCTGTGAAAGCCACAGATCCTTAGCCAGATGCTAAAATACTATGTTCTAAAATTAAACTTGAAAACTAATGTTACATTGTCATGGATAGGAGTCAGGAAAAATCAGCAATTCAAAGTTTTTGTTACAATGCAGTTACAAAATGTTGAGGGTTATTCCTATGGAAAAATAAGTCAGAGTTTAAAGTGTCTGCTCTCTAGTCAGAAAAATTATTTGTTTTTTACATGTCCACAGAAAACAAAAAATACCTTCCTGTCCCCCAAGTATTTTGTCATCAAGCTATGCAAGAAACAACTGCTAGCTCTAACATCAGAAGGCTAACTATGGGCAGAAGGAAAAAAATGAAATTCCCATATCTAAAATCAGATGCTTCTTATATCACATACCTCCCAATCGCTTATAATCCTATGACATTGACACTATTTTCCACCACTTAGAGATGGATCCTGCTTCAACAGACATCTACATTAAATCCCATTGGTTTCAACATAGGGAGGCCCTAAAAGGAAGTGTGCTTTTCTAGTTGCCTCTAATGTTAGAAAATTCAGACCATATTCAGCAAACAAATCCTATGTTCTTAAAAAGAAGTCAGGCCAAGCTGGTGGTTGCCTCCTCTTATTACACAGCTCATCAAAACATCACACACAATTTTAGTGCACCTCCCCGCTCATTACAGTTGGCATCATTTTGATAGGCAGTGTCTTGCCCACCACTCTTTAGCTTACATCTCTGATCTTTTCTTCACGGAAACAAAAAAATGAATAAAACTGTCTTTAAATCTTATTGTTACAATGCAAGTCTAAACACAGACTTTACTCTGAAGATTAGGATCAACACCAACACTTGTCCTTACTCTGCTATGGAACTTAGTCCCATAAAATGTCCCCGCATTTTAAATATCAGCATGCTGCTTTTGCAATGTACTATTAAGATTTAAGGAGGATTTAAATTGTTGGCTTTTTCAGCCATTTTCAGGCTGTCTGGCTCTCTCCAGCAGTTTTCTAAAAGGAAAAACAGAACAAACCAAGAAATCTAAACCCCCCTCCCCACCATGCTATTACCTCCCAAAACCTATTAACAGAACCTATATAACTTTATTTGATCCAGATTTGAAAAATACTATTTTAAGCTAGTAAGTCACATTTTCTAAATCACAAGCTTGGAATAAGGTGCACTAAGAAGAGCTCCAGATTTCAAGTGGAATAGAATACATCTCCCAGTTCTGTTTTTTTTTTTGCCAAGAAATCTTACTTGCCATATACAATACCATAGCAGAGAGCATGTAAACAATATACGCTCCGATCTCAGAATGACAGAAAACATCCTATACAATCACAAATGATGGAGACAATCTTGTGTGAACATAAGAACAACATATTGTGTCTCAGTTTGGAAACGAATAAGAGGAACCAGAAAAAGGCCCATCCTAAGCAACTCTGCTCTCTCAACTCACCCCTCTTACACGGCTAACAGTCCATTCTCTTGGGCCCTATTCCTACCTAGACGATGGAAACACACAGGTCATCTCAGTTCTCCATCAGAGAAGAATCAAAAAGCTGATTCCATCAGCAGTATGAAAAGCTGAAACTGTGCCAAGGAAGCCGAGTGGATAAACTGCAACTTTACACCTCTGGTCTCTTCCATCACACCAGAAGTTAATTGCTCTAATAAAGAAAGAGCTTCTGCCCCATCTCTTCTACCACAGAATGTTTTCGTTCCTTTTGCTGCTAAGGATTCATAAAAAGCCAGAGGGAGAGAATGATTTAACATAAACCTAATCATTATCCTGTTACCCCAGAGGCCTTTAAAGCTTCATTTTTCTTTGCTAAAAATGAAATGGTGCAGAGTAATTTCTCCCTCCGGTGAAAGCTCTTCATATCCAGCACTTACATAGGTTTACACATGCAAATACACATTTTGATCACAGACTGGGATAATGCATTTACACACTATTGACAAAGTGATTCTGCATTTGTTCCTGTGCATTAGCTGCTTTATGTGAGTTGACATCAACACATCTATCTACAAAGTCAAGCCTGGGTCCTGGACTAGAAAATACCTGTATGGGATGTCCCCAGTTGTTTGGTAAGTTTCTTCCTCATGTCAGAGAAGAAAATATGTTCTGCTGCAACTTTTCATACATGTCAAGACAGTTTGACATAGCAATGCATGCAGACACTTTATCTGCTAGGAACTCCAATATAACACAGTGAAGTACTTAACCTTCCTAAAATGAACAAGGAGATATCAGTGAAGAACATCAGCTTCCACTTGCATCTGATTACAAAGTATTTCTCATTTTAAAACAGAATGCAGAAAAGCTGGATGAAGAGATGGGAGAGAAGACATTTCTTCAGGGAAACAATCTGATTTCTGTTACTCTGCTTTTGGGTTTTGATAAAGCAGTGGGGTACTTTGGTGGGAGAAGTCACCTAGCAAATCAAATGTTGGGTGACATGGTTGAAACATCTTTGTTCATTCAGCTCCATGGAGGTGAAGGACAGGTTTTTGCTTGCTAGAAGAGAAACATCCACATCTCGCAGCCTATGAGCAAGCAACAGGACCACCTTCTTCTTGAATGTCAAGAGAGGATCTGGAATCCCAAAACAAAAAAAAAACCAGGAGAGCTAGTTTAGGAATCAGAATAAAATACATTCAACATTAAAATGCTCACAGGTTCATTAGTTTAAAAGCCTGACTCTAAGGGACAAAATCAGCTGGCTTCACAAACTCCAATAATCCCTTGGTAAGGTTTTATATCTAACTGTAGGTGTCCATAAACTGGCTAAGGAAATACTACGGAAATGTGGAACTATACACTTACTCAGAAGCAATGCATCCAAAAATATACCAGTGTTAATTAGCTATGGGGCTTCTTAACTGTGGCTCCAACATGTAGCATGACCATGTCGAGGTAGCACCAGAATACACACTGCACACGGAGTATGTTCTGCTAGAGCAGGTCACAATTACAAGAGACACCATAAACTACCACCTAATTAACTACGAAACTGTCCGTGCTGTAGAGGAAAAAAGCACTTATGACAGCTGTAAAATCACTCAGATTAGGTACTTACTTTTACTCATTTCTCCCCACTATCCACAGTGTAGACATAATTCAACAACTGTCATCTTGTCACCGATCTCCTGGCCTTTCATCAGTGACACTCACCTGGTATCACCTAGTCACAGCAGCTATTAAGATATGATTTTTTTGCTTTAAGTTTGATGCCAGCCTGGATTGGAAGGTAACACAGATGCACTCCTGCATAGCTAGTGCCAGAAACATTTATTATGATTCTCCTGTACGGCAACCACAGATGTAAAAGAGAACCTTTTTTTTCTTTGTTTTCTTTCTCACATATGAGATACACTGGATACACTGTATTTTTAAATCCATTCCTCTCTTCTCTGTCTGTATTTCTCATCTTATTCTAATTACCTTAACCCTTTAGTTGATCAAGTTCAGAAATAATCTTCCAGTGACAATTTTCAACTCCTATGTTTGAAGTAGCGAGTAGATAATGAAAATGGCAATACACCACACGTCACCATCACCTTCTCTCTGATGCACAAAAATATTTCAGCTGATCATGAGCTTGACCATCCATGCTCCCACTGTTGGGAGTCTTATTCTTGTAATGAGGATGCGGAAAAACAGACCTGGAGCTGCAACAAAACATGCCAAAGGTTTGTAGCAGGGCTGGGAAAAGAATACAGCACTCTGTTACACATCTTAACTACCAGACCATCTTTATTTCATTCACTGGGGAAAAAAAAAAAAAAAATAGCAAAACTCTAGAAGCTGATTGTCATCTTTAGAAATTTTGAATGTACTTTTTTTTCTATTTGATAACTGACATTTGGTTACGTTATCTTTCTTCCAATCCTACTGTTTAACAAATACAACTTTCAATATAACTACTGCAATTCAATACAATTACACAATTAGTGTCTCTTAGCAGAGCAAAACGACATCATGGGACAGGAATTTTATAACTTTAAAAGCATTTAGTCTTAGAATATAAAGTTAAAACAAAGTTTCATTCAAGCGAAGCCCAAACTGAAAGCTGACACGTGGCAACATTCCACTTCTCTGAAAGTACCCTACAAAAAAATTAAAGTCTCAATGACTGATTTATTTGGACAGAAAGAAAAAAAAACAAAAACAAAAACCACACCACACACAAAAAAAACCCCTAAATCAGCCAACAAACCTGACAAGTTTAGTACCTGATATTTAGTACCTAGATAACCTTATGGCTTTACTCACCATTATTTTTGATCTATCCACATTCCCTTCAGTAAGCCTAGAGAAAAAGAGATTAACAAATTAAATAAAATTTGCATCTAAGAAGCTATCCAGATCATACATGATTATCTGCACAAAACACAAAAGATATGTTGTACTGTCCAAGAACTAGTTAGCATATTTAGACATGGGTATAAGCTAAAAGAGGGTAAATTTAGACTAGACATTAGGAAGAAATTTTTCACTATGAGGGTGGTGAGGCACTGGCCCAGGTTGCCCAGAGAAGCTGTGGATGCCCCATCCCTGGAGGTGTTCAAGGCCAGGCTGGATGAGGCTTTGAGCAACCTGGGCTAGTGGAGGGTGTCCCTGCCCATGGCAGGGGGGTTGGAACTTGATGATCTTTAAGGTCCTTTCCAACCCAAACCATTCTATGATTCTATGACATTCTACGTAAAACACGCTGATCAAATGATCATAGCACACCCTTCCTTCAGTTTAAGGGAATGGATGGTCAAGTGAATTGGGCACAAGTATGGAAGATCCAGAACAGGCAAACTTAACTAAGAACAGGCTGCGGAGGAGAAGCATATACCCACAACACTCCTGAATGGCTTTTCTTCAGAAACTATTCTGTTTCCTGGGGTAAAATAATATGTGTCATTTATTTAACAGAATGTAGTTTACACAATACTGAATTCCTTTTTTCCCTGGAATTTCTTGGTTTCTACTTTATTGGGAACAGCCTACCGCCCATTCTCAACCAACCATACCTGGAGCATTACGTATACATCACTGCCAAAACTACTTTTTAATTATGTATATTTTAAAGATAAGCGACCTTGTTATGGTAAGGTATCACCAACAGACACATGCTCCAGTTTCACAGGAACTCAGATGGACATAGTTTCAGCCTCCAGTAAGGCAAGAAACTCTCATGTTAATGACAAACCACTGCAGCAAGGAAGCACACCGACTGTTCTCAAGGATGCTGAGCTGACAACCTAACTGGAAGAATAACGCCCTTCTATAAGCAGAACTCTCTCATCACACAGAATTTACATTAAAAACCCCCAGTATCCCCACCAAAGTATTACCAGCTTCCACCCTCCTGCACAAGGTAGCACTTCCGCAAGCACCAAGGACCTACACCTTCAGAAAAACTGTAATCAGTAGAGGATGCCTAGCCCTGTATTTCAGGGTAGTTGTTCCATTCTCATGTTGTCAGTTCTGACCCTTTCTATTCAAGTTCTCCCTCAAAAACCTGTCAAGCACTATGACTATGAGAAATGGAAGAGCCAACTGCAAATGATTCACAAAACAATTATTTGATAAGGAATAATTATCAGAAACTCTCCCAAACTTACTTATCATGATGGCGACAATCACCCAATGCCAACCTTTGAAAAGTTGGGTTTTCTTTCACTTTTTCTAAAATTACAAATAAACTAAAAACTAAAGTAATTCTGATTATAAAAAAATAGCGGGTGACACTTAAAGCAACTCACACAAAGTAATGTTTCATCCAATACTGAAATTCACTTTGCTTTAACCAATTTTTTAAAAAATTTATTTTAACAAGTTCACTGACTTTGGATGCCCCAGTTTTCAACTGCTCTTTCTTTTTAACTGAAATACTTTCTATGCAACTTTCATAGATTACATGGGAGCAGCATTCACACTAATACCAACAGAACTTGCAGATGTAAATTTATATAAATCAAGGGTATTGAAAATTATCAGGCACTGAAATTGATGGTGACAGTATCAACTCCCCAGTTAAAATCTAGTGGAAAGGAAAAATCTATGAAGAAGAGAAGAAAAAAAAAGAGACTATTTTGCTTGTTTCATACCTTACTGAACATACAATCAATTGATCTGGAACAAGAACTATTTGCAAAAATTCACCATTATATATATTAACCCTTTTCTGATAAAAATTCTGAAAATACTACTGTTATTAAGTTTTGCCCTATTGCCCTTTTTTTTTTTCTCCACTGTAACTAAAGATGAGTTTGCATGAACTTTAAATCTCACGTTCAGATGGACAATTTCTTGGATACAGGCAACTTCAAGAATTTCAAAGCCAAAAAGAGATGAAGAAACATCTCACAAATAAATTTACTAGCAAAACTGTAGTATTTGTCTTCACATACAGATCAACATGCCCTGTTACCAATTGGGTGAAAAAAAGACAGTGTTCTGACATAATCAGCACACTGGAATTGGAAGCGATGTTAAAATAAATAGTGATCAGCTATGCTACCAAGTTTCACCCCCCCCTCAGACTGTTTTAAGGTATTCTTCGCATTTATTAGATTGGCAGCAAAAACTTGGTTCCATCAGATCTGGCTTTCTAAAATACTACCTTTCTCACTCTCTCACACATACAAAAAAACTCCAGGAGATAAGCAGAATTAACAGGAACATAGAAGATGATTCCTCTCATCTTCCCTAGAGTCTGAGAAGTAGGTGAGGAAGGAAAGATCTAGAAACAGGTTATGTAGAAAGACCAGGACCCAAAAACTTGAAAGTTTAAATGTGGTGGAGGTGTGTGAAGATACAAAAAGCAAAATTAGCACTACAGATCTCAAGTCCACTGACGTCTTTCCAATGGCTTAAAAAGTGTCAAATTTTACCTGGAAAGATGATAATGACAAAAGCTTAAATCATAAATACAAAATATAACAGAAGTAACTTACAGCCCTGGAAAAAAATAGCTGCCTTCATGATCCTTCCACTTTCTAGGTAACTTTTAAAAAGGTATCTAAACCAAATCTATGAGGCAATGCCAAATCTGTAAGAACTGTGATAAGAAAAGCTAAGACTGGTGTGATTGGAGAAAGAAAGGGAGTGCCTGGTTGTGGAGGCACCAAAAGGAACATAAAGCAGGAACAGGGCTCTCAGAAGGGCTTGTATTAATAGCACCCAGGCTAGCAGGTCATCAAGAACAGAGCACAAACCCCTGCAATTTCAGAAGACACCCAGATTGGGAGAGAAAGAACAGTGATAATTCACAGGGTGGGACAGAGTAGAGACACAGACCACTGTCACCTCCAAAAGGGTAAACAAAGGCATAGCTGAAACCTAGAATGCTGGCCAACCTAGGAAGAGGCCAAAAGACATAAGGGCCTGCCTGCTTATGTCCCTTGTCCTCTACAAGGGATCCTGGATTTACCATCTGGCCACAAGCAACACAGTGCCAGACCACCACATACACAGCTTAAATACCCCTGCTACAGGGCTTGGCTGGTGGACAAACATCTCTGGCACTAAACACATTCTGCCACTTATGACAATACAAGCCCCAGTGACTGTTTAGTTTCACTTTATGTTTTAAATAAAATCATCTTCCTCTCCTATGAGGTTTCCAATGTATATTTGCTACAATGTTGGTACAACATTGAAACAGTAGAGAAAATAAGGAAGACTGTTCTACAGCTGAGCTTTGTATTCCATCATCATACACACACCATAGTAACATGCTCCTCTAACACCATTCAGGCAAAGAATCATCGCTTCCTCCACACCCCATTATAGAGAATTTTTTTTTTTTTTTTAAAGTCCTCCAAAGACTACCCGGGCCCTCACATCTTGCATTCACATAACCTCTGCCATGTGAGGACTGGTTTAAAACACCACTCCTCTTCTAGTTTTTAAGCATGAAAGTGGGAGGTGTTCAAGAGATATTCCAGACTCTTCACAGACTCTGTCAGAATTTTTAGCCTTAGTAGTTCAACAATTTTCGACACCCCTGAATGATAGGTCACAATCTTAAAATGCATAGCCTGTTCACACAAATCTTCACACTGCAGATTCACAGCACTGTGGGAAAGATTGTAAAGCAGTGCATATTGTTCATTTCACATAAACCAGGGTAACAGAAAACTCTGATTTTTTTGTGGGTTTTTTAAAGATACTACTTCTCACAGCTATTGTGCATTCAAAGAAATTAATAATTAATATTAAGCCAAATTAATTTGCTTACTGCTAAAATGGTGTACAGCTTCAAGTGAAAGAAAGTTGATTTCTTATTATTCTTTAAATTATAATATAAAGCATAATGATCCTTACATGCAATATGCCAAAGGCAAATCCCCAGGCACATTTTAACAATTGATACATAGACATGTATAAGTAGGAATATTCACCAGCAGCAGCATACTGTGCCTTAATGTTATGTTGCTCATAAACTGCTATTACTGTTACTACATTAATAACATAGCACATGAAATTGGTAAAATGTTCATTAGGAAATTTTATTCATAAGCAGCTACTGCTTTCAGAACTCATTGTGACAAATACACTTATTATTATTTCTTTTGAGTTATTTCACCAGTTACAAGCAACTGAATTATTAGGTCATGTAAGATAACATGGCACATCTCCGCAAGAGAAGCTTTGCTTCTCATTTAAATGATTTTTTACTTTTACCAGACATGCAAGTTGAAAATGCAGTCACTTAGAATTCTATTACAAACTCAAGTCTTAAAGAATTGTTATCAAACACAGAATATAAGGAATCTCATGCTAGTAAGCATAATCCTTTTGCTTTCAGTAAGAGGTCTCCCCTTCATTTTTTTTAATATTTAAACAAAGTATTATTCTATAATAGAAAATAGCTCCAATAATTCTGAAAAATTTAGGGCATATCTGACCTGCATGTTACTGACATGGAGAGTGTTTTTAGTAATAGTTTCACATGTTAATCATCTGTAAAGTCCTTTTCACCTTACTATCAACAGTCACAGGAATTCATAAGGCTACAATGAATTCCACTATCAGTATAATCTCTCCACTCTCCATAAAACTTATTTGCACCGTAGATTACTCGTACCTTCTGGCTTTGTCAAACGCCCAAGGGAAGCCATCCCCTTTTGTGCACTCCTGTGTGGGTATGCCATAGAGACATCAGAAAGGATCTCACTGCTCAGATCAGCAAGGCCCATCCAGCACACAGATTCCATGAATAACAACGATAACAGAAGAGTAACCATGATCAGTGCTATTTTTTGCAGCCAGAGATGAAAGCCTTATTTTGGATGACAAATTTTGGTCTCTCCTCCACGCACGCTGTGAGCTGCAGCTGTTCACCCTGCTCCCGACTGGGCTGTGGGGTGTTGCTGTGCAGGACCCAGGCTCTCCCTCCCAGCCAGCTGCTGCAGCCTGCTCCCGCCGGACCTGCGGCACCCCCTAGCTCTCACCTCCGAAGTTACTCGGACTTTTCAGGGCGGCAGGCAGCTCGAACCGGCCCAGTGCCCACCTCCTCGCCCGCGCCCGGCAGCCGTCCCCGCGGGCCGCCGGCCGCCACCACACGGACACGCCCCCGCCGCGCTCGGGGCCAGCCCAGCGTGGAGGCCGCGCTGCCGGGCGAGGTGGGCGGAGAGCCGCCCGCTGGCCCTCACCGGTTCGACCCAGCCCGAGGCTGCGGTGCCGTGCTCAGCATACCTCAGGAAGCGGCGGGCGCGAACATGCCGGGGCCAAGCCCAATCACGGACCAGGACGGGGAGGGTGCGCGGACGCCCGGGCCCAACCCAATCAGGGACACGAGTACCAGGCACCGAGCTGGGTGCGGTCCCGCGCCGGGGGCCGTTGTTCCCCGCCGCACCGACCAGAGCGCGGCCGAGGCCGCGGGGCCGCAGCCGGCCCCGGTCTCTCCGCCTCTTCCTCTTACTCCGCCATCTTCCCCTCCTTACCTCAGCCACCCGGCGGGGGGCTCACAGCGCCCGGCAAGCCGGGCCCGCCCACTCGGCCACAAGCCTATTGGATGCTGCACCTATGCATCAGCCGTCCAGTCTTGGCGGTGATTGGTCTTTAGCGTCGTCCATCACGGCGGCCGGCCTCCGCCTCCAAGCCTTTCCTTTCTGATTGGCCCGGTGAGGGCACACGCCTGGAAAAGGATTGGCTCAAGCCGCATGAGCGGGGCTGGCCTGGCGCGGATCCTCTGGTGACCTCCACAAGAATTTAAAGGAGCCGCTCGCGAAGGCGGGATGGCGGCGGGAACGGGTGTCCCCACCACCGCAGGGCGGGCACCTGCCGGGTGAGGTACCCACCTGGCGGCCCTGAAGATCTGCGCGTCCCAGGAAGGAATGGGGCGGAGGAGCCGCGGGGGACCCCTTACGCAGCCTTGCCAGCTCCCGCCCCGGCCCTGCCGTACAAGCCGGCTCCCGCGGCGGAGGGGATCGGCTCCGGGCCACGGCCCGCTCAGCCGGAGATTCTCCTGAGGAGCCCAGGGCTTGACCGTTAGTGGCCGCCGCTGCCCCCTCCTCCCTTTGAGCGCGCAGCGACAGGCCCCCCGCCGGCTGCGTGCGGAATCTTGGCTGAACCGGCACCGCCGCCTACGTGGGCCGCGGGTATGAGGGATCCCCGTTGCTCTGACTGACTGCCTTTATTCATTCCACCTGTCTTTGTGGCATCTGCAAGAGTTTTGCGGGTTTTGGTGTGTTTAGTTGTTTGAGTTTTTTTCCTCAGCAGCCGTAATTTGACACTTCAAGCTGACAGGTGAATGCATTGAATAGTGTGAAGAGGAGTAACTTCCCCATTCCAAAAGCTCTGGAGAAACACCCCCGTTTAACCGTGATTCATCTCAGACAGCTACTACAAGCCGCTCCAGTTGAAATCTTAATCCTTTTAATGCACACTTTTCTACTATTAGTGTTTTAATAGAGATTGTCAGCTTAAATGAATCACTTCTGCTAACTTCAATATTATATCCACGCACTATTTACAACCAAGGGTGTAGTTTCAAAGAACTGAAAGCAGACCTTCCAGGCAATTTTCCATTGTAAAGTTACGTAAACTATGAAAACGTTTTACTCCTGCTCTTCCTAAATCAAATCCCGTATTCAGATTCTTTTATTTTACCCAGACTTGATGCCAAACTGCTGGGCCAACCCATTTGCCACCTCGCAGTATTGATTAGCTATCAAACTTATTCCCACTTTCTGCAATCTTCATAATAGTCTAAGTTACTGAAAACTAATTGTAACCATAGACTTCTGCAGCCAGCCATCCAGAGATTCTCAGTACAAATACCTTGAGTCTGCAGATTTCAAAAGACTTTAGTTCCTGTTTGCCATCAGACTGGAAAATGGTTCGTCTCTATTTAAATACCTATCCCACATACTGCTTCTTCAAAAGACAAAGATTAAGAAGTTCTGCCTTTGAGCTGATAATCTTATCCCTCTTCCAGCCTTTAACCTTCACAGGTGACCTTTGTTTTCAAGACAACTTATAATTTAACTTCTACAAGCAATGGGGTATGCTTAAAAATACTACTTTTGTGAAGATCTGCTTATATCTGTACAGCTTAGTTTTGAATGGTTTTAAATTCAACATGAATTTAAGACCTCAACTCTGTAAAACCCCTTCTCTTACTGTCTACCACCTTTTAAGTTACATGTTAAATATGCAAATTTCAGAACACCGAGTAAGATACTCTGTCACTTCCACATGATTTATGTACAGCAAAGGTAGATTCTGGTAGCTGAAGGTTTTTTGTTTATTGCAGGAAGGATAGGCAGGTTTTGTTTTGGTTGGGGTTTTTTTTGTTGTTTTTTGTTTTTTTTTTCCCTGTGCACCTATTGAGAGCATTTGCATTCACCTTAAAGCACATTAGCAAAAAAATACCAGATTTCTAAGGTGACGGCTTATAAGGACAGACATCACAAAGTAGCATTGGTATTATATACCCTTTAATTAGAACAAGACTACAATACTATGGGGAAGAGAAATAAAAAAGCCCAGTTTGGAACCATGGAGAGGAGTAAAGCTCATGTTGTTACAGGATTCATAGTGCCATATTGAGTGCATGTCCTCTTCTGGAGCTCATGTTTGGCACGAGTTTCCTCTACCAGCAGAATGAAGGATTATGTGGAGGGTTGGCCCACGACAGATTATTAATACTCCAAAACCAAGGTTAGTTATAAAATGTTGATCTCTAAGGTCTGCTAGCACCATTCTACTGGTATTGAACTTTTCCAGTCATTAAAGGATAATCAATTACCATACAGGGATAGATTTGGGTTTGTTTGGTTTTTTTTATACAGTGAAGGGTTTATTTATGGATTGATAAATACAATATCCAGTCTCACTGGGATGATAAGGCACAACTGTAGGTTACAACTATATAGCCAGAAGAGAGCAACAACTACTTTTAAGGAGATCACAAAGCCTACAAACACTTTTTCACTTTTCAATCTGTTAACATTTCTACATTCCTATTTTACATGACATGGTCATAAAACTATAATGTTTCTTTCTCAGAGTAGAGAGTTTTAATTTACATTTCTTTCTGGAATTGTGCAGCGCTCTGCAAAACAATGAAGTGCAACATTCCACTTTGCAATTCCTTAATTTAAAACAAATCAAGAATACTTCAGAGACTTGCATGTTATTCTTTAACACAAGTGACAATTCAAGGAACTGAGAACATTTGAGGGTAGCTCGAGACTGGTAAGTATTTATAGAAATGTTAATATATGACAGAGAAGCATGATTCTTCAACAAAGAAGCTCCCAGGGTTTTTGTTTTACTGGAACAACCTCCCAGACTGTAGAATGCTCCAGCTGAACTAGATGAGATAATCTGCCAATCTAGCCACAAAAAGTTATATTACTGTTGAACCTTCAATAATTTTGATCTCTTGAATTTATCAGCATTATATTAATGGCATTAATCTTACACTTGCCAAGAGATTTGTGTAGAAATATATTCTGAAATATTTGGCATAATATATAGTTCCCCAAATTCTATTCTTATGCCAGAGCTTTCATAAGTACAGCTACCACCCTCAACACAAATCTAACAGACCAGGACTTCCATACTGGAAAATGTAAATAATTACAGGCCACTATGATTTAAAAGAGAAAAAAAAAAAAATCAGTACTACGTTTCATGACACCATTATCAGGGGGCAGTGACAGAACTACAAATCCAGATTTTGGCATGACTAGTTTTCTTGCATTATGTACACTGGTAAACAAGTTGACATCTTCAGAGGCAAAACCACCTTGATGAGCAGAGGGATCCTAGAGCAAAGCAACCTGGAGAGGGCACTTCGTGGTCCACTGGCTGTCAAGCCTGCAAGCTACTCAAAGGAAAGAAACACATTTCTGCATCTGCTACTGGAACAGTGTAAGTGACTTAGTGCAGAATTCCTGTTCCTTTTGAGGACATCACAGCCTGTCTCTACCACAGATTCTCTTCTTGTCCCTGTGAACTCACCCCACAGAGAATAAAATCTATTCACATTACTTTAAAGTACTCTAGGCTATAATCATGCATTTAATGCTTGTTGTACAATGAAGCCATAGAAATTGAGAAGTCCTCAAGTAAAAGGCAGATTTGGAAGCAGGGAAGAAACAAATCTCCATGTAAAGAGCCAAATGGGAAAGGAAAAAGAAAAAAGGCAGTTGTAATGTGGTGTTGCTACTGGAAGCAAAAGTGAATGATTATCAGTGCATCTAGTATTTGAGTAGATGCTTGTCTCCAAAGTGTTTCAGAGGACGCTTCTGTGGTGTGTTCCCATTTTTCCATTCTCAGATTCCAAGCTCAGAAGAATCAGTTTGTAGATTAAACAGCAGTACATAAGAGACTTTTTTTTGCTGAAACAGTAGTGCAGAAGGAGACAAGGGAGAAAGGTTAAAAAAAACGGGAATTTTTTTTTTAAATGCTCCTTTCCAAGTTGCATGGCAGCCATTTCCCTTTGTTCCTGATCCACAGGGAATGTTCACATTGGTAAAACAGATCAGGGAGACGTTGGAGATGTATTGTATATGCACCAGTAGCAATGCTCTGGGGGAAGGTGCTAAGGAGAAAATTAAGTTCTATTCATTATATAGTAGGGGTAGAAAGGAATAGGTTCTCCATCCATCAGTGAAGAAATCGAATGCTCATTTTCTGCTCTACATCCACCTTCTCCAAGACCTGCAATGAAATTCAGAAACAGCTACTTAAGTTACTGCACATACTTCTCTCCTACAAGGTTTCTTGCTCTAGTATAAAGGAAATGGGCAGGAACATGGGATGTCTTCAGTTTGGCATGCCAGTCTTTCATTTAGACACTGCTATTTTTCATTCTGGACTAAGGTCCTTCCAAGGAAAGGAACTTCAGCCATTAAAAGAGGAAGGCGGCTCTCAACCAAAATGTAACTAATGCAGCTTCAGTCTGCCAACAGCCCAGAAAGGCTTGGATTTCCAAAATTAGATTGTGTGGGAATGCATGTCCAGGAAACAGAAGGGAAAACAGAGTAGAGGAAGGGGCATGAGCAGTCACTGAAGAGCTAAAATCAAGATCACATCATCACTAACACAGACAATTTTAAGACTGGGGTGGCTACTTCATTCACTGAATTGCTACTAACATTGAGCTACAAAAATATGAGTCTGCTCCAGGCTGTTTCAGACAGTAGACTTCAGTGTTCCAAGATCAGGGTAATTTAAGTTTGAAGAGACCGAGGTCTTTTAGTCCAACTCCATCACCTCCTGCTTAAAGCAGGGCCAGCTACAGCAGTTGTTCAAGGCCCTGTCCAGTTAAGTTTTAAGTATCTCCCAAGGAAGGAGGTTCTACATCTTCAGCACCTCTGATCATCCTTTCGGTAAAATGTTTTCCTTATAGCTAACCAGAATTTCCCATGCTGCAACTTGTTTCTGTTGCCTCCAGTGCTGTCCTTATCCACCTCCAAGGTAAGTCTGGTTCCTCTTGTCAATACCATCTGATTAATAAGTTGGAATTGTTCTGCTATAGGACAACTTTCTCCACTGACTAGCTCCTTACTATTACTTACTTCTGACTAACAAAAGATGTAATTCAAAGGTCTAAAGCTAGGAGCTTGAATACTGATACTGGTGGTATTGCTAATGGATAAAATCTCCAAGTGAAAACTGATCAGCACAAATACAGCACAAGAATTACTCTGTTGTAACTGCACTAGTCAGGCTAGGGGTGTAGAAAGAAATAGCTGCAAAAGAAAAAACTGAAAATTCTGCAGTATATTCAGTATTGTAGCTTATGTAAGAGTATGAAGAAACATACGGACTAATTATTAGTACCCTGACAGTATTAAAGAAAATAGTCCAATAAAGAAGGAAATAAAAAAAGCTAGCAGAAGTCTTGCTTTGCCCAAATGCAGTCAGGCAAGACTACCTGAATGACTTCCTCTCTGTTTCCATTTACATTTAAGCCTAAATTACTTGCCCATTACTAAGCAGTTTAATTTAGTTGTTAAAAACATAGTTTATCAACCTTTACAAACTCAGCAAAGGAGATGGCACTGTCCCCATCTTGATCAGCTTCCTGGATCGTCCTGTCAGCAATGCTGCCCAGCTGCTCATCTGAAATGTTTACACCAACCATCATCCGTAATACCTGTAACATACAGAAGTCCCCAGATTATTTTTTTTTTAAACAAGAAAACAAAATAATCACTATTGACACAGGAAGAAGTATTCTTATTGCTGTTTTTCTCATATGTACTGTCAAAATAACACCATACAAGAACAACCCTGGAGGATCTCCATGGAAGTAATTTCTAGACAGACATCTGTTTGTCCTTTGTACATCAAGACTTTCAGGAAAGACAGCCTCCTTTTGTAGCTACCTTTCACAAACAATCCTGCTTTTTCACTAGGCAGCAGGAACGGGTAGAAGTATGGAAAGCTTTTAAAACTAGGAACGAGTACATTTTGTTCCAATGCTTTTGTCTATTTTTCTTCCCCACAAAACATACTAACTTTTGATTTAATATCTGCTGTTTGAGATAGTTTCTTACAGGAATCTTGTGTAACTATACGGTCAAATGATAACTGCCATTACTCTCTACAGTCAGTAAAGCATTTTCTATGCAGATAGAGTCAGTCAAAAGCAAATCCTTGTCCTACATCAGGAACCACAAATTGCCATTTCTACTTCCCAGGATTAGTAGTATGTAATTACTCCTAGCTCAAACCTATTTCCATATACATGCAGGACTGATGAACTTTGATTACCTCAGCTACAATTTCAAGAAGTTTTATTCTATTGAGAGGATACACAGAAGATCAGGCAAACAACCTAATCTACCTCAAGGACTGTCCCTTTGAAGCCCTGGTAGAAGCACCTTTAAAAGTTATAAAAGGTAGTTCTTAAGCGGTTTAGTGTATTTGTTGGATATTGAGCTATCATTTCCAATAGGATCTGCTTAGCCTAACTCTTTGGTTTCAACTTGAATCTAGCATTCTCAGTCTGACAGAACAGCCTGGACTACCAAATGAGATTAAAGTCTCATACCATATCTAAAGCTTTAAGCCAGAGATAAGCAATTAGCCACCACATTCCTCCGGGGTTTCTTTTGAGAAGACTGTTGTAACCCCCCTCTTCATTCTAAATGGGTGTGAAGTCACAGAGACAGCCATGGTGGAGTCATTCAAAGCAGCCCTGTGCTGTTTACCTGAAGAAGCTCATCCCTGGAAATCTTGTCATCTTTATCTAGGTCATATAACCGAAAAGCAACTGCAGGGAAGAAAAGAAGGAGCAACTTAACTCAAGTGCCATTATTTTTTCTTCATAACAATACATTTATCTAATAAAAAATAATAGTAGGCATTCATAAATAATTTTAAGAGAATTATCTTAGAGCTTTATTTCACCATAGAATTCATGTTCAGTTCCATGACATGTTATTACCACGTACAGGAATGACATTATTGCCAAGAGGTGAAAAATCTTACTTAAGTATTCAGTATGAGTACTTTCAGAAGCACTCTGCTTGCAGAGGTATTTCTTCAAAGCCCCAAGTCATGGAAGTATAATTAGCACTAAGATACATTCAGTCCTTTAACTTCACAGCCAACCATTTTTACATTACCATTCATTCTCTTTGACTATATTCTGGATGAGATATGACAGAAATTTTAAGTGCTCTGAGGACTGTTGCCAACTTTGATTAGCGAGCAAGAGTATTCTGCTCAGACTGTAGGCAGACATCCAAATACTCAAGAAAGTACTCAGCTGAAGGTATGGAAAAAGCACAATATTATATGGAAGACTAAAAGAAGCAGAAAAGCCCATTCACATACAG
>VZTO01005533.1:4489-30037 GCA_013400615.1 Syrrhaptes paradoxus | reverse complement strand
GCTCGATGTCCCCAGTGACTCTAGATGGCCTGTCCTGGGCTGGTGTCACGGTCCGGTGGTGGAAGTACGGGACGAGAGCACCCATTTTGCTCAGTCCTTGTGCACCCTTAGGTGGTGCTGGACCTGTCTCACAGGAGCTCCTCTGCTCCTGCTTCACCTTGTGATGTGGTTTTCCAGGGCTCAGCGTCACCAAGCTGCAGCCGTAATGTCCCCAGATGCTCCTCTGGTCTGTCCACTTGGAGCCAGCCTCACGGGGGCCGAGCTACGGCAAACCAGGGACACGTCACCCGGGAGGAGGGTGGCCGGCTGCTCCTTGTCCACTCCCAGCTCGCACCAGTGTGAGCTCATCCTCGCTTCCGCTGTCCCCACGCCGCGGTTGTGCCCACGACGCGCTCGGTCACTCTGAGCGCACAGACCATGGATGTCTCATCACCTGCAGCGCTGATGGTGTGTCACCAGCAGCCGCAGAGTCACTCATGTGGGTCCGGGGAGGGGCAGGGCTGGGTGAGGGGCAAGGGGGTGAGGGCAGGGGAGCAAGGCGGGGGCGGTGTAGGGGGACAGTTGACAAACACTGGAGCCATAGAGCCGCAGAGGGTGGGGGACACGGGCGTGAAGGCAGAGGAGCAGGAGGAGCAGCAAAGCCTCTGAGTCAGGAGGGGACACTCAGGGGGTCGCCCCGGGGAGTGGTGGGTGCCTTTGGACTCTCCGGCAGCTCCCCAGCCACCCGGCTAATTAAACCAAAGAAGGGGCAAGCTGAAAAAAAACCAACCCAAAACAAAGATCAAACAAATGAGCGCATCCTTCAGCCTCACTGAGACGCTTTGCGGAGGAACGGGGCCGTTTCCTCTGCTCAGCCCTGGCCGGGCGTGTCTGGGGCTGCCAGCCCCAGCCTGGCAAACAGCCGTGTCACCGGGGCGTGGTGCTCGGCGCGGGGGACGATGCCACCTCCACCCGCGTGCCACCGAGCTCGCCAGCAAGCGGCTTTCCCGGCATTTTGCAGCTGCCTTGGGGAAGAGCCAGCAGCGGGCGTTTCCCTGCTCTCCGAGGTAAGGCAAGCTCCCCAGGGAATCTGGGGACATGGGGACATCGCGGAATGGTGGCACTGGGGGTGCTGCCCTGGTGGGGGTGTGGGGCTGGCTGCAGGGCTGGGGCAGTGGGAATTGCCTGGCAGCCGGGACCAGCCGTGTTCCTTGCCAGGACGCTCTCCTCGTGTACAGGAGTCACCCGCTGTGCCCAGGGCCACCTGCTGTGCCCAGGGCCACCAAGTCCTGCAACAAAACTTTCCGGCACCTTTGTCCTCACACCCCTGTGGTCCTGGCACACCAGCCTGTGGCTGGGACGATGTGGTCACGAAAAACTCCTTCTGGGAGCATCCCCCTGGGTGAAATCCTGCTGGACCCTCTGCCAGCCAACACCCCTGGGGGGGACAGCCCCTGCCACCTGTCCCCTGCCTGGTGCAAGCCGTGGGGTCCCTGGGGCTCCCTGGCACGGGGAGGGAGGCTCCGCACGTCTTGGGCCAGCAGACTCTCCTACACGCTGGAATATGCTCTGGCAAAGATAAAAATCTCACCTCTGGGTTTATTTTTGTTGCTGCAGCGGGTGTGTTGGGTCTCGCTGCCAGCTGGGCCCTTCCCAAACCCAGCTGCGGCTCCTCGGCCAAAGCACACGTCGTGGGAACACCCTGGCTCGCTCCCAGCCGGAGGCTTGGCCCTGCGGACATGATGAACGGCACGGCTTCCCCGTGCTGGTGCCACACACCCCGGGGTGTGCCCCAGTCCCGCACCCCTCCGAACCCCCCGGGGCCGCAGGGAATGAGCCTCCGCACAGCCCTGCGTAGGGAACCGGAGGTGCCGAACCAGCACCACCCTGATGGCGGGACAGCACCGGCTGTCACCCTGCTCTGTGTGGCCACCAGGGCCAGCTCTTGGGGAGACATCCGAATTTGGGGGAGGCTGCACTGGGGGGAGATGAAGCTGATGCCCCCCAAGTGCAAACACAGGCTGGGAGGGGAATGGGCTGAGAGCAGCCCTGAGGAGAAGGACTTGGGGGTGTTGGGTGATGAGAAGCTCAACAGGACCCAGCAGTGTGCGCTGGCAGCCCAGAAACCCCCCGTGTCCTGGGGACATCCCCAGCAGCGTGAGCAGCAGGGCGAGGGAGGGGATTGTCCCCCTCTGCTCCGCTCTGCTGAGACCCCCCCCTGGGGTGCTGCCCCCAGCTCTGGGGTCCTCAGCACAGGACAGACACGGAGCTGCTGGAGCGGGGCCAGAGGAGCCCCGGAGATGGTCCGAGGCTGGAGCAGCTCCCGTGCGAGGACAGGCTGAGAGAGTTGGGGGTGTGCAGCCTGGAGAAGAGAAGGCTCCGGGGAGACCTTCCAGCACCTTCCAGTGCTGAAAGGGGGCTACAGGAGAGATGGGGGGGCTCTGGATCAGGGGGTGCAGGGACAGGACGAGGGGAAGGGGTTGGAGCTGGCAGAGGGGAGATGGAGATGAGATCTGGGGAAGAAATGTTTTCCTGTGCGGGGGGTGAGGCAGTGGCCCAGGGTGCCCAGAGAAGCTGTGGATGCCCCATCCCTGGAGGGGTTCAAGGCCAGGCTGGATGAGGCTTTGGGCAACCTGGGCTAGTGGGAGGTGTCCCTGCCCATGGCAGGGGGTGGCACTGGATGACCTCTAAGGTCCCTTCTAACCCAAACCATCCTGGGATTCTATGGTTCTATGAGATGACCCAGCAGGAGGTGAGGGGACATGGAGTGTCTGTCTGTCCCCAGCTCACCCACCACCGCAGCAGGGGAGCTGGCTCCATCGCAGTGCTAGCTGCCCTTGTGCAAACCAGTCTGGCAGCTCATGGGAGACCTGCCATAGCCAGAGGGTTTCCTGGTCTCCTGCAGATATCTCCATCACATCAGCTTTCACCATCTCTCTCATTTCCGTATGGCACTGTTGATTGCACTGGAGGCAATCAAGCATCTCTAGAATTGCTCACCTCAGTCTCTCTCCCGTGCTGTCCCCAAGCACCGGTGACATTGGTGAAAGGGAAAATCCTGCCCTAAGGGTGCTGCCCTGTGCTCCCTCATCTCAGGAAGAAAAAACCTTCAGGATGCCCAGGGCCAGAGGAGAGCCCATGCCTGGGGCTCTTGTGAGCCGGATCCCAGACACCCCAACCTCATGTGCCACCTTGGTGCTCCCATGCCCAGGCAACACAGCTGGTGAGTGAGCAACAAACAGCCCTGACCTCCCGGAGCCTCCCCCCCACCACATCCCTCCATCCCAGCCAACACAGAGCCCATCACCGCAGCATTGGGCAGCACATCCCCTGCCCGGCAAGGAGCTGGTGCCCATTGCCCAGCCACCCTGCTCTGCAGTGCTCCACTGCCAATATCACAATACTGATATTTTGATTGATATCTCGGAGACCTCACGAGGATGCAGGTATTGCGCTAAACCCCATCTGAGCACCATGGGAGGTGGAGCTGCCCCAGGGCCAGCACCCGCTGTGGTGTTGCTGTGCACAGGGAATGAAGAGGATGGGGGTGTCCGTGGCCAGCACAGGGACTGGCTCCAGGCACGTGTCCCTGACCCAGAGCACCCACAGCTGAGAGGTGGCACCAAGACAGCCACAGTCAGGGCACCTGGGGCATGTTTAGTAATGATACACCCTGGGAGAGACGGTAGGGAGGAGGAAAGGTCTATCTGCTATTTGCCAGCATCCCAAAGGCAGCTTTAAATGACCCCAACTCCACCAGTCTTGCTGGAATTGGACTGGAAAAGAGGACTGGAGCTGGTCCCTACTGGGGCAAGTTGCAGCAAGACCCGGGGAGCATCTGGAAGGGGAATGGGAGGCAGGAGCACACGGCGCAGCTCACCCAGAGACATGGGACCTGCGCAGAGCCACCACCTGCACCTCCTGTGGCCGGAGCTGGGGTGAGCTCCCAGTGCAGAAATTAAATGGTGGGGAAATGAGAGACTCTCCTGTGACCCTGGGTTAGTGGTGGAGGTGATCTCATTTCACAAACACCCTCATCTTGGTGACTGGTGGCAGTGGCATCAGCCTGGCAGCTTCCTTCTGTGTCTCAGGGCATCATCTCGAGGGCCGTGGGCAAAGACACGTGTGTCAAAAGCAGATCAAACAGGGTGTGCATGTCCTCTAGCCAGGGTACTCAACAGCAGATTTATCCACCTGCAGCCAGAAGAATGAGATCTTTAGGTCACTTCAGTTATGAGCAAATAGCGCATTAGGCTCTCACCAGAGCACATCCCTGCAGGCAAACAGGGCTGGGGCTCGTCACCACCCAGGATCCACGGGGAGCCGTGGGAGAACGGCAGCTCCCATGTGGCACGGGGACGGGTGTATGTGGCACAGGGACGAGCTGTTTGTGGCACGGGGACAGGCTGTATGTGGCTCGGGGACGAGCTGTTTGTGGCACGGGGACGGGCTGTTTGTGGCACAGGGATGGGCTGTATGTGACACGGGGACGGGCTGTATGTGGCACAGGGACAGGTTGTTTGTGGCACAGGGACAGGCTGTATGTGACATGGGGACGGGCTGTATGTGGCACAGGGACAGGCTGTATGTGGCACAGGGACGGGCTGTATGTGACATGGGGACGGGCTGTATATGGCACAGGGACAGGCTGTATGTGGCACAAGGACGGGCTGTATGTGGCACAGGATAGGCTGTATATGGCACGGGGATGGGTGTATGTGGCACGGGGATGGGTGTATGTGGCACGGGGACGGGCTGTATGTGGCACGGGGACAGGCTGTATGTGGCACGGGGACAGGCTGTATATGGCACGGGGACGGGTGTATGTGGCTCAGGGACGGGCTGTATGTGGCACAGGGACAGGGACCTCGCCAGAGCCCAGCCGGGACAGAATCGCCTGGGAGCGGTGCGGGGTGCTGCCCATGGGGCAGGTGTTGGCGAGAGGAGAAACAGCCTTCTCCCTGCTGGCGTGCCCGGGTGGAAGGAGAAGGGGCTGGTGCTCAGCCCAGTCAGCAGCAGAAGGTAAGAGCTCCGGTCGTTTTCTAACAGCTTATCAATGGCCCTCCGAGGGAGCCCGTGAAGGGAGCGAGCGCGGGTGCAGGAGGGGCTGTGCAGGAGGGGCTGTGCGCGGTGCCGTGTCCTGGGGACATGGTGCGGATTTGGGAAGACGGTCTCCAGCGAGCGTTTCACCTGGTCCTGCTGGGGCTCAGGGCTTCGGTCTCCCCCTCAGCTTGCTGTGCCCCCTCCCAGCCCTGGCTTTCTGTTGCCCTGAAGTTTTTGCAGGGAGGATTTTGTCAACAAAATGATTAATCCATTCCCTGTGACTTGGCTCAGGAATATCCACCATGAACTGAAGACATGTTACCTCTTGTCGGATTTTTTAACTGAACTATTTATAGATAATATTATGTCTCTCAGCAAAGCCTGGCTTCCTGGCTCCCACCCCTGTATCACCCTCATCCACCAGCCCAGCCTGTGGGGATCTGTGGGATGGCAGACGGGTCCCAGGAAAATGGTTCTGGGAGAACGGGGATTCCTGGTCCCCCTCGGCCAGGGCAGCTCAGAGCCCTGCAGCTCCCGCCGGGTTTCAGGAAGGAGGAGAGCTACAGCTCACAGGGGAGCTCCCCTGGAGCCAGAGTTTCCTTGAGCCATCCACGTGCCACGTCCCTCTGCCCGGGCACATCCCCATCCCGCGGCTCTGCCCCCAGCCTCACCAGGCCTTCAGCACCCCAGGGAGCTGTTTGCCCAAGGGAAGTGCTGGTGAAGCTGGTTCTCATGCTTTTGCGCATGCACGTATCCTCCTAAGAGGAAGATGAACGCTCAGGATCCCAGGAGGTGGATGAAGGGCGCTGGTGGTGGGGGATGTCTCCTGGCCCCACTCCTGGCTGCGAGGTGTTCGGCAGGGAGTGGGTACCTCTGCCCAGGTTAAAGGGAGCGGTGCAGGACCAGCACGGCTTTCACAGTGAGCAGAGCCCCGCCGGTGTGGCTGCCCGTGCCCTGCTCAGCGCTGTCCGCAGGGTGCTGTGATCTGAGCCCATTGTGGGAGCAGGGCTGAGCCTGGTCCCACTGTCCGTGCCAGGGCAAGGTCCGTGGAGGATGGGTGGCCGAGGGCTCCTGCAGCTCCAGAGCACCAGGGCTCCTCCACAGCCCCCTTGGAGTGAGTACAGCTCCTTGAGGGACAGGATCCCTGAGGTGGGGCCACAGACCATGGGTGGGACCCTGGGGCCATGTGTCCCTGTGGTGGCACATGGACGTTGTCCCACTCAGCGTGTTCATGAGGGTCCATTGCTCTCAGAAGCTGTGGTGGTGGACCTGGAAGCGTCGCAGAGCTTGCATTTGGCATTTGGCCCCAGCTGCACCCCAGTTCCCTCCTGGGACAAGCTCCAGGCTGGATGCAGACCTGGGGCACCCCCATCCATCCCTTCTTTCTCCAGCCCAGGACACCTCACCATGCACCATGGCCGGTCACTGCAGTGTCAGTGTAGACCCAGAGAGGTCTGTCCCTCTCTGCCCTTACACTCAGGGGCCAGGGCTGTCCTGGCTGGGCTTCTCCAGGCTGGTGGCAGCAGGTTTGCCAAATTCCTGGGAACGGAGACAGAAACAGCACCTCAGACAGCTGCTGGGATGGAGTCACCGCAAGCCAAGGGAAATCACAGTTCCCCCCAGCTGGGAAATCATTACCCATCCTTGTGGCATGAGAGGCAGTTAAGATATTATCACCTAACTTCTGGAACTGTTTTTTACTACAGAAGGATCAGGAAAAGTAGACTTAAGAGTTGCTTAGCCTGGGTTTGGAGGCCGGAGGGTTTGGTTGGCTCTGGGTGCGCTCAGTGCCGCATATCCAGAGGGACCGTGGCCGGTCAGTGTCTCTCGATCCCATGTGGGGACACGTCCCCCTTGCTCAGGACAGCCCTGGTCCAGCCTGTGCAGACAGCGGGGTGTTGCCAGAGCTGGGAGGGCAGCAGACACTCCTTCACCTCTTCCCAGCAAAGCCATGTTGGTCCAAAGGTTGTGTTTGGTGTGGAGGGGGGGATGCAGGATCCTCTGGGCTCCAGGCACCCACCCACCAGCCCAGTGCACAGGAGATTGCCACCAGAGGAGGAACTGGCCTGGGGGTCTGAGCCCTGGATGGCAGTGGGGCATGGCACAGGCACCCAGCTTGGTGCAAGCTGCAGGTAGACGTGTCCCGAGACAGCCCCGGGGACTGCAGCACCCCCAAGTTCACAGGGTGGTACTTTGGGTGCACGCAGCATGACCTCTGAAACCACCCTCCGTCCAGCCGCAGGGAAAGGTGCTCTGGGAAGGTCGCAGGCAATGAGAGCTCCCCGACACGCATTTCGCTTCTGGCATCGCTATGTTTGACTCAGCCGAGATAAGGCAGCCGGGAACCAAATCGCCCTTGTGATGGCCCTCGGCAGCCCTGGCAGCCTCTTATCAGGGAGCTGAGTCGGCTGGAGGCAGCCTCGACGTATAACCCAGAGAGGGCAGGTCCCCGTGTCCACCAGCCCTCCCCATCGCCGGGCAGGGGTGCCAGGGCTCTGGCTGGGTGTGATACCCGCTGCCTGTGCTGCCAAGCCTTGAACATGTGCCTGGAGCGATGGGACGCTGCTGGCAGAGCTGGGGGGTGCGAGGACCTGAGCCCTCCCCGTTCCCCCGGGTCTCTTCGCGGTCCCCATGTCTGCGGGGTCCCCAGCCCAGGAGCATCTCAAAGCTGGGTCACACACAGGGAAGGGGTGACTGCGGTCCCAGCTGGGCTTTGACAATGTCTGGGTGCTCCTGGCCTCTCCTGTCTCCCCTGGCAAGCACCGCTGAGACCCTCGACAGGGCCATCCTCCTCCTCCGATGTGATTTTCCTTCTCATTATAATAAAACCTATTGTCAAGACACCTGCTGCTCTGTGTGTGATTTCAGGGCATTGGATACTGGATATATCACTCTCACCTCTTACAGACCTTGTCGAGAGCCATAATGGAAATATTAAGACCAGTAAGAGTAGAGAGAGAACAGAGATGTGTGGGTGTGTGTAAAAGCACGAAGAAGCAGGGGAAGAAGGGTTAAAAAGAGAGGTGTGTGCTAGTTTTTGCAGGGCTCCTGCTTGAGATTTCATTCAAATGAGGAGGAGGAACTAATTGGTGGAAGGTAAGGTGTCAGGATGATGCGAACTGAGCCATAAATACACCTGTAAGACAAACAAGAGAACTGATGTTCAGGAGTTTTGTTCAAGGCTGATGAGGTCTGAGATAAAATAACGGGGAAGAGATTTTCAAGCAGTACCCGCTCCCAAAGGCTGTAAAAGGCAAGTCGGAGCTGGGTTTGCTGCTGGCGGTGGAGGAGCCCAGAGCCACATAAAGGACTTGCCAGCCAGCTCCGAGCCCACCCGTCTGGGGTGCCAGCAGGTGAGCTGACCTTACTTACAGCTTGTAAAATAAAATCCCCTTCCTCTTCTACAGCGTTGTATGTCGAGGTTTTCTGCAGTTTCCCGTGCCCTCCTCTGTCCAGTGCAGTGTTTCTGTTGCTCCTCCTGGACCTGCTCTGTCCCGGCAGCCGTGAGCTGGGCAGGGCTGGTCCAGGACCCGGAGCACCGCTGTGCTGGCTGTGCCAGGCTGCCTGGCACCCAGCCCCTCTTTCCTCCAGCCTCCTCTGTTCTATCCTAATATTGCTTATCCCAGGGAAAGATCTGATTATCCACCAGGATTTCTCAGTTATACAGCTTGAGGTAGTGTCAGCCTGGGGACAGCTTTTGGGGCTGAGCTCCTTGCAGCTCTCCCTGACCAGCGCTGGTCCCAGCTGGCCACCAACCATCCTTCTGTGTCTGGGCTTGGCTTTGCAGGAGCCTTCACCACGATGGTCGCTAACAAGAAGCCCTTCACCACTGCCGTCCTCGGGGCNTGGCACCCAGCCCCTCTTTCCTCCAGCCTCCTCTGTTCTATCCTAATATTGCTTATCCCAGGGAAAAATCTGATTATCCACCAGGATTTCTCAGTTATACAGCTTGAGGTAGTGTCAGCCTGGGGACAGCTTTTGGGGCTGAGCTCCTTGAAGCTCTCCCTGACCAGCGCTGGTCCCAGTTGGCCATGTCCAATAATCCTTCTGCTGTGTCTGGGCTTGGCTTTGCAGGAGCCTTCACCACGATGGTCGCTAACAAGAAGCCCTTCACCACTGCTGTCCTCGGGGCGCTGGTTGCACTCTCCATCGTTGCCCTTGTTCTCAGCCTGGTGAAGGTTAAAGATGTCCCTCTGCCACCCACAGTCAAGGTGAGCCCAAGGACAGCCCCGAGCACTGCTGCAGAGGCACGTCACCTTGGTGCTCAGAGACAACGGCTTCTCTTTGGGGTTAGGAGGGAAGAGGCATTGGTAGGAACTGCCTTGGGGTAGCTGGGTGGGTGTTTTCTTCCCATCTCAAGATGCAGGGAGCAGAAATACAGCCTGGGCACCTCAAAGTCCAGGAGGGAAACCTCTGAAACCAGCCACCACGCCATGCACTTGGTGTATTTCAAGGAGATTACCTTGGGGTGGATGGGTAGGGCAAAGCCCTGCCCCGCTCCATCTGCCCTCCCGGGGCACCGCATCCCAGGGTGACCTGCCACCTCCCACCCCCTGTCCCAACCAGGGGCACTGCATCCCAGGGTGACCTGCCACCTCCCACCCCCTGTCCTAACCAGGGGCACTGCATCCCAGGGTGACCTGCCCCCTCCCGCCCCCTGTCCCAACCGGGGGCACCGCATCCCAGGGTGACCTGCCACCTCCCACCCCCTGTCCTAACCAGGGGCACTGCATCCCAGGGTGACCTGCCCCCTCCCGCCCCCTGTCCCAACCGGGGGCACCGCATCCCAGGGTGACCTGCCACCTCCCACCCCCTGTCCTAACCAGGGGCACTGCATCCCAGGGTGACCTGCCCCCTCCCGCCCCCTGTCCCAACCGGGGGCACCGCATCCCAGGGTGACCTGCCACCTCCCAGCCCCTGTCCCAACCGGCGGCACCACATCCCAGGGTGACCTGCCACCTCCCACCCCCTGTCCCAGCTGCTCGTACACAGCAGGAGCATCGCAGTTCCTCCCCGTCCCTCCCCTGCAGCGTGGCATCCCACCCCGGCTGCTGGAAGAGGGCTGGGACGGTGTCAGGGTGAGGTGGAGGGCTTTACGGGGGAGACCCATGGCTGGGAGCCCCTGACTGGGGCTGGTGTGTCCCTGCTGTTCCCTGCCCAGGCTGGATGCAGGGAGCTCTGGGGATGGGGGAGCTGCTGGCACCAAGGTGGGGCCGGTGTGTTCACAGAAGGTATGTAACCCAGAAAGAAAATAAAAAAGCATGAGGAAACAACCGAGAAAATGTTTGTGTGAGCTGGCATTGCTGCACAGGCCTCAGCGGAGGGAATGAAAAAGTCCTTCATTTACCGTGAGAAATGCCCATGCTGAGGCCACTGTCACCGCCCTGCTCTGCCACGGTGCAGGTGGCTGTGCCACAGGGAGATGGTTTTTGGGGCATCCTCCAGCCCCACCACCCTGGCAGGGCCATGGGGGGGCCAGGGGCAGGCTGCTGCTCCTCCTGCCAGTGTGATGTCTTGCTTTTTCCTTCCAGTATGGGATGGTGTTCGATGCTGGCTCGTCCCACACCTCTCTGTTTGTCTACGAGTGGGATTCGGACAAGGAGAACGACACCGGTGTGGTCAGCCAGGCCTTGTCCTGCGATGTCCAGGGTCAGTGTTCCCCCTGCCATGGGCTCGGTTGTTCCTGTGGTGGGTGGGATGACCTGCCCACGCTGGGCAGCGTGACCCTCGGGCTGTCACTGCTGGCATGGTGGGGTCCCTGCCTGCAGGCAGGGTGGTCCCTGACTCCCCTCTGGCTTCGCTCCGTGGTTGGAGGACCCTCAGCACCGTGTAGTGCCCACACACCTGGTGGGACTGAAGCACCTTGGTGCTGCTCTGGATTTTCATTCCTCCACCTTGGGCTGTCCCCAGCTGCCCAAGCTGCTGTCCTGGCTGGGGAAGGTCTCACCCATAGTGCTGGGGACACTGCTGAAAGCGTGGGAGACATGGGGAGGCCAGAGGAGAGGAACATAAGCATAGATCAGTCAGGTCTCAGGGAACCAGAGAACCCTGGCAAAGCACCCTTTGATGCTAAGAGGTGACAGACCTCGCTGCCACCCCTGTCCCCAGCCGTTGCCCAGCCTGACTCTCTTCCAGGACAAGGCATATCAAGCTATGCCAGTGATCCCCCAAAAGCCGGCGATTCCCTGAGAGCGTGCCTGGAGAAAGCCCTGAAGGTCATTCCTGCTGCAAAACAGAGCGAGGTCCCCGCTTATCTCGGAGCAACGGCAGGCATGAGGCTACTGAGGTATCGCTGTGGGGCACGGGGGTGATGGAGCAGTGAGCCAGTGCTGACAGACCGTGGGTTTCTCTAGGTTGGCTTTATTAACAGCTCAGAGTTGGGCCGTCACCTCGGTGAGTGGCGAGAGGTGCATTCGGGACATCCCTTATATATGGTCCTACAGGACATTATGCAATCGGTGTTTGGGTTGGAAAAGTTCTTAAAGTTCTTGATGGTTTTCCCAAACTCTCAGTTCTCCATTCTTCGCTGATTTCACAAGTCCACTCGGTTCCTTTTGTCTCAGCAGACCTCTGTCGTGTCGTTTCGGTTCCTCTTTTGAAATTCGTGTCCATCGGTGCGGTCCAACAACCCCTCTTTCTGAGAATCACTCAGGTGGTTCCATTAACATCGCTTAGTCTATGTCTGGTCTAAAATAACAGACTTTTCAAAATTGCTTGCTCTAGGTTAATCACTTACTCCTTATCTTTTCTCATATTCTAAACTGAAGACATAGAACTCATTTTGTGTTGACTCAGCTGGACGGGGTTTTAAGCCAGCCATGGCGGGGTGATACATAGGATAAATGAGCAGCTCATAGTATTGTTCCACAACACCTGTGTCCTATTAATTATGATCATAGACTAATCTTCATTCCACTATTCATCTTATAGATTCTGCTAAGCACAGTAGGGTACCTTAAGAGCGGTTACTTCTTTTACACCGAGCTGCAAGCCACCACAGCCAGGAGACGGTGTCCTGCACGGGGCCGGCTGCCAGGAGCTCGCAGCTCTCGTGCTGCTGTGAGCGAGTGCCTGGGGAGTGGCGAGAGGCAGCCCGGTGGGGACACGTGGGTGGCTGAGCTGTCCTGAGCCACTGGCCCTGCAGCAGAGAGGCTGCTGGGGTGTCCGTTGGCATCCGGGGTCCCCATGTCCCAGGAAGGTGCTTCATGCCCAGTTCCAAGCAATAAATGCTTCTCAGAACTCTTTCTTTTCTCTTTATTATCCCTGAAACATGAGGGAGTTGAGGTGCCACCAGGGGACGTGCCATCTGCCCAGAGGGGTGGGTGCTGGCGGCGGAGGGGGACAGAGGTAGGAGGCAGAGGGGTGCTGCAGGACCTGCCCTTGCCTTTCACCAGCCCCTGTTAGCTCTCTTAAATGTCAGCCTTCATTTCACGGTTCTTGGTTTTACAGCTGCAGATATCTAACGTCATTTCTGTGCCCTGGCAATCAGACCTTTCCCTGGGAAGGAGCCGGGTCACAGCCCGAAGGTTACTCGCTTCAGAGGGTGGGCACATGCCAGCAGCTCCGAGACATCTCCCGCACTCAGAGGTCTGAAACCAGGCTGGCACCTTCCCGAAAGACCAACTCGAGCCCAGCCGCCAGCCCCAGCTTTGGTGCCACCCTTGGTTTGGCAGCACAACCCCCTCTGGCCTCCAGCACTGTCAAGATACTTGGGTTGGGGAGGGTGGCCTGGGAAACCTCCGTGTGACTGAGATCAGGCTGCACCGGAGGGAGGAGATGGCTCGTGCTCCCAGATTTGTGATGCCAAGTCTGGACAGCTGAGGTTTACGCTGTACGAGCAGCTTTGACAAGTTATGTGGCAGGAAACATCATTTCACACAAACCGCTTGCTGCAAAAAAAAATGCACGTGGAACTGGGAACAACCAGACTGATTGCCTGTGTTTCCTCTGTGGTGCTGATGTTTTATGTCCTGACCTCTGAGTCCTTCTTAGGGAACAGAACAGCTCAGCCGCAGACCAAGTCCTGGCCGAAGTTGCTAAAACCATGCGAGAGTACCCCGTGGCTTTCAAAGGGGCTCGAATCCTCACGGGAGAGGAGGAGGGGGCTTACGGCTGGATCACCATCAACTACCTGCTGGACTCCTTCACTAAGGTGGGAGAAGGGTGAAACACTCACTCTTTCTTTGCCAATACAGTTGTTCTGATTTTTCTTGAGCTCGCCTAGCACAGAAGGCAAGGTCCAGGGTAGAGGCTTTCAGGAATCATAGAAACAGAATCATAGAATCATGAAGGTTGGAAAAGAACTCAAGGATTATCAAGTCCAACCGTCAACCCAACACCACCCAACCCACTAACCCATGTCCCTAAGCCCCACATTGACACTGAAAGAGGAGGGAGAAATGGGGAGCGGGGATGTCCTCATTAAGAGCCAAGGGCACATCTCCACACATGTGGACCCAGGGTCTCTTGGGGACAGTGAGGTCAGCCGTGCAGCCCAGTGGGGACGGTTTACTTCTGCCAGGCTTTGCCGTGCTGCCCTGGGAAGGCCCGTCCTTGGGGAGTTCAGTTTTGGTTCAATGTGTGCACCAGCGCCTCTGCAGCCCCCTCCTCAGGAAGGGCAGCCCCTCCAAGCCAGGTCCCCACCAGCACTTTGGTCTGGGGACTGGTGACTCAGAGCCACATGAGCCCACATCAGATTGGCACATCCTGACCATCAGAGAGATCAGTCTCTGCTGGATTGGGGCCAGAGGAGCCCCGGAGATGGTCCGAGGCTGGAGCAGCTCCCGTGCGAGGACAGGCTGAGAGAGTTGGGGGTGTGCAGCCTGGAGAAGAGAAGGCTCCGGGGAGACCTTCCAGCAGCTTCCAGTGCTGAAAGGGGGCTACAGGAGAGCTGGGGGGGCTCTGGATCAGGGGGTGCAGGGACAGGACGAGGGGGAACGGTTTGAAGCTGGAAGAGGGGAGATGGAGATGAGATGTGAGGAAGAAATGTTTCCCTGTGCGGGGGGTGAGGCAGTGGCCCAGGGTGCCCAGAGAAGCTGTGGATGCCCCATCCCTGGAGGGGTTCAAGGCCAGGCTGGATGAGGCTTTGGGCAACCTGGGCTAGTGGGAGGTGTCCCTGCCCATGGCAGGGGGGTTGGATGATCTTTAAGGTCCCTTCCAACCCAAACCATCCTGGGATTCTATGATCTTCTTCTCCTGTCTTGCCTCGGCAGTACTCTCCCAAAGCACACGCGTGGGTTCATCCAGAGGCAGCCAACATTTTTGGGGCACTGGATCTTGGAGGAGCATCCACTCAGATCAGCTTTATGCCTGAAGGTTCACTGAACTGGACTGAAGCCTCGCGGTTCACGCTGTACGGGTACAACTACAGCATCTACACACACAGCTACCTCTGCTACGGGCAGAACGAGATGCTGAAGCGACTGGCAAAGGAATTAATTGTGGTGAGAGAGGAACTGGGGGGTAATTGGACTCTGCTCTTGATATCAACCACAGAGTTGTTGATGCATAAATCAAGAACAGGCAATGCTATTCCAGAGAGGCATGAGCAGGGAGTGAGAGCAGCTACAGGCTCCCTGAAGTGTGGGTAGCAGCCGTGGAGAGGAGCAGGGGAAGCACCAGAAGGGGCGGCTCAGGAGAGGTCTGCTGGGTGTACACAGCTGGGTGTACGCAGCTGCCTCACGGGAGGGTGTAGAAAAGGCAGGACCAGGCTCTTCTCGGAGGTACAAAGTGACAGAACAAGAGGCAACGTGGAGCATGTGAGTTTCTGACCAGATGCAAGAGAAAACTTTTTCCCAGTAAGGGTGGTCAAATACCAGAATAGAGCCCAGAAATGCTGTGGAGTCGCCATCGCTGGAGATACTCAGGACTTGACAGGACAAGGCTCTGAGCGACCTGATCTAGCTGGTCATGCTTTAAGGAGGGCTTGGCACAGGCACCTCCGAACTTCAGCTGCTCTGTGTTGAGTAGATCTTGAGGAGATCTTTCTTAGGCCATTTTTTTGGAAGGTCAGAGGGGAAGAGGGTCTTCATGGGGCTACATCTTATCTGGTGGGGCAGCCTTGGCAGACCAGAAGGGTTTGCTCCTCGTGCACAGTCAGGAAGGTCCTGGGTGGTGTCCCTGTCCCTGTCCCTGTCTGGGGCTGGAGCTAGAGACGGAGCTAGAGCTGGGGTGCAGAGAGCTTTACATGCCCCAGCCCAGGATCCTGCTGGCCCCGGGAGAGATGTCCTGAATCTGGTCCATCTCTGTGGGAGAGGGAATGAGACAAAGCAGAGGAAGAATTAGCATTGAGCTCAGGCTGGGACTGCAGATGGCCAACAAGACCAGAGTCAAACAGCAGGAAGGATGTTCCCTCTGAGGAGGTGGGAGATGCTGTGCCTGGCTTTGGGGGAGCACGGGGTGAGCCCCGCCGCCCAGCACACCCACCAAGAGGATTTGGAGGAGGCTGCAGCCTGCGATTTTGCTGTTCTCAGGAGTCTTCCTCCAGCACGCGAGTTGATCACCCATGCTACCCAAAAGACTACAATGAAACCGTCTCGCTGTCTTCCTTCCGCACCAGCCCCTGCACTAACGGGAGTGACCCACGCCTGACCGTCAGCGACCGGAATGTCACCCTGCAGGGCAGGGGCAATGCCAGCGGGTGCTTGGCTGCTGTCAAGAAGCTGTTCAACTTCTCGGCGTGTGGCCAGAGCCAGGACTGCACGTTCAATGGTGTCTNAAAAAAAAAAAAAAAAAAGGCTCAGCCAGCAGCCTTCAGGCAAGGCTCTGCCTGCACTCGATGTGCTGCGGGGACCAGCAGGCACTGGCACTCCCAGCCCATCACTTTACTGGGACACAGCAATGGCCTGTGACTGTGCAAGGGTGGGACAAACCTGGTGAAGGACAAACCCCATGTCCTGCTTCGAGGGAGATGGGGACAGCTGCCTGGGGTGTCCCCACTGTGTCTCAACACCTTTTCTGCCTCTTGCCCTTCAGGCTTTCTCTGCCTTTTACTACAACTTCAAGTTTCTCAACCTGACCGAGGGGCAGCCACTGGACGCTGTCAAGGAGACCATCGAGTGCTTTTGCAGAAGAACCTGGGAAGATGTACGTTCCCCATGATGGAGGCTGTGAGGAAGCTTCACAAGCAAAGGGGCCCTGGGGTGGGGGAAGAGGAGCAGGAACAGCCCCAGGGCAGGGCTGTCTGGTTGCTGGGCTGTGCCCCATGCAGTGGGGCCATGCCCGAGCTCGGCGAGGGAGCCAGGACAGTCCTGCAGCCACCCTTGGGGGCCCTCCTGGCTCCTGCAACATTGGGAAAGGGGCAGCCAGGGCAGGTGAGGGCAGCAGAATCTCCTGACCAGCACTGGAGCTGGGGATGGAGCCCTGGAGGATGGCAAGGGGGGAGCCAGCTGCCGGCACCACTCTGGGGAGGAGGCAACTGGGGATGGATAAGGCCAGGAGAAGTGCTAGGACCAGCATGGGACAGAGGGCAGGAGCCTCTTGCACGAGGAGGCTGAGATGGGAATCTGGGGCAGGAGGAGCTCCAATACGTGTCTGTGTTTCCATGTGGAGAGTAAGGAGGAGGACAGGTCTAAAATACCTACAGGACAAACCTGTGTGGACAGGTCTAAAATATCTTCATGGGCAGGCTGGATGAGGCTTTGGGCAATCTGGGCTAGTGGGAGGTGTCCCTGCCCATGGCAGGGGGTGGCACTGGATGGGCTTTAAGGTCCCTTCCCACCCAAACCATCCTGTGAGTCTGTGATTCTATAATCTGCCTGGTCCAGGAGTCTTTTTTGGAACGCTGGTGGCTGTAGAGCCATCGACCCTCATACAGCAGTCACCAGGGCATTGTCCCTGCATGGAAGTTGCCTGCAAATAACTTCTCTTCCTCCCCAAACATGTCCCCACCCCAGCTGTCTTCTAGCTACCCTGCAGAGAATCCTGAGCGACTGCCTAAATACTGCGCCAACGCCAACTACATCCTCACACTCCTCCTCGACGCCTACAAGTTCAACGAGACCAGCTGGAACAACATCTTCTTCCAGATGAAGGTAGGCAGCAGCAAACCCAGCCTGGGGGCAGGAACAGAGGCAGCTTTGGGGAGAAGAGCCGGCTTCCCGCGTCAAGGTGCCGTGAGAGCCACGGTCCAGAAAGCCCTGCCTGCCCCACGTCCAGCGTGGCACCAGGTGTGGGGCCAGCTGCTGCACCCGTTTGAGCCGTGCAGGAGCAGGTGGCCCTGTGTCATCTGTCTGGCTTTCCTGCAGGGTAACTCATCATCCCCTCTCTCCTTGGGCAGGCGGGGAGCGCCGACGTCGGTTGGACGCTGGGGTACATGCTGAACCTCACCAACATGATGCCAGCAGAGGCTCCAGTGTGGATAAAGGGGCACGTTCCTTCCCTGTGGGCTGCGGCCATTGCCTTCATCGTCCTCACCCTCACCTTGGGGCTTGCTGCTCTGCTCATGCTCTTGTGGGTGTAGGAGCCCGGCTGTGTTTCGGAGCCCAGCAGGAGCACGTTGGGGCTGGAGGGCTGTCAGCACTGTGGTGCCCTGCGCTCCTGCCAGCAGGATGGGCATCCTACGGTGGTTCAACGATGCTGAGCACGTTAACCTCTACAGCACTGAAAAACCGAGGCGAGGTCTGGCCTCCCATGGGACTGCCCCCAACGTGCAGATAGGCACCATGTGAGTTTTCCAGAGGAGCTTTGCTCCTGTGGAGACCTGCTGGGATCAGTCTACAGGGACCCCAGCCACACCTATCTGCCTCCTTACACCTCTGTGCCTGGTACAGATCTGGACTCCATCCCACTGTCTAGCACATGGGGCCGTGGAGAGCCAGCCTGGCCGTGGAAGAGCTCCCCAAGTGCCAGACTGTTAGTGCACGGCTGCAGGCAACTGTGACTGAGTGCTTCCTGAGACGCTGGGTCTGACCATGGTTACCAACAGCCAGGCAGGTCCCTGCTGGGTCTGCCAGCGTGAGGGCATGCAAGGCTCTGCTGCACCCCAGCTGGCCCTCCTGAGAGTGTATCGTCTGGCCTTATGTGATGGTCTTGGAGACAGAAGGCAAATAGAGCATCCAAAGTCAGAAGCATGGCCCATGCCATGGACCCCAAGAGGGNAAAGTCAGAAGCATGGCCCATGCCTTCCAAGAGGGTCCATCTCATCCCATCCCATCCCATCTCATCCCATCCCATCCCATCCCATCCCCTCCCATCCCCTCCCATCCCCTAATTTCATCTTCTCATCTTCCTTTTCTTCTGTGATGGATTGATGTTCCCGAGTGTCTTCCTGGAGACCAGACTGTCCCACCAGCAGAAGACCTGGACACTGTGGGTGTCAGGCGGAGGCTCCAGCAGGCTGTAAGCCTTGCCCTGACCCTGTGCACACGGCTGAGCTGGGTCCTGCCCACAACTGCACCCTTGCCTTTGGCTCTGCTCATTTGTTATCTGCCCTGTGGATGATTCATCTTGTTATTTGCCTCCTGGCAGAAGGAGCTGGCCTTTGGTGTCTCTGCAGAAAGGCACCTCACAGTTCTCGTCATCCAAATAAAAATTGTGAAAGTCAGCAAACAGGGAAATGCCTGTTACTGTGCTCCTGAGGAATTATGATCGTTTCCTTCTCGCAGGTAAGGGCTGGTGATGACGTCGGAGACTCAGGGGACAGTCAACATCACGTAGGGCTACAGGAGATGACCCTGGAGACCTCACAGCATCTGCCAGACCTCAGAGAGGACCCAGCAGGGCGCAGGGACAGGCCTTTTCCTCCTGAGACTGGAGCTGTCCTTGCCTTACTCATCCAGTGGGACTCCCCAAAATGTAAGAGGGGCCCTGGGAGCTGCTCCCGGCATGTCCCAGCAGCGTTCCCAGATCGCCCCGAGAGCTGGAAAGTGAGGGTGAGATGTCTGCCAGGCACAGACATGGGGTGCAGCGGGACTGGAGAGGAACCTCGTGCAGGAGAGCAGGGGGCTGCTGCCACCCTCCTCCCAGGGCTTCCCAGTCCTGGGCAGAGCCTGAGTCCCACCTCCCAGGGCAGCGTCCCCCCACAGTCCCAGTGTCCCTCGGCTGCTGGTGGCCGTGGGAGATGCAGAGCCATGCCCCGGGATGGGACAGGACACATCTGCCCCATGTAGGGTGTCTGCTGCAGGGTGTAACCAGCCTCCTGATGATCCTGGTGCTGCCAGACACCCCTTCCCTCTTCCCCAACCCACCATCTCCAGCCACTCCACACCGCTGCGGTCCCCACGCCCCAGTGCTGAGCCCCTGCCCCACGTGGCCATGCCCTTCCCCCTAGAGCATCTCCATCAGCAGCAAGGGGAAAGGAAAACCAGAGAGCACACAGCTACGGAGAGGATTTGTTAAAGCTGTGCTGGTTCCAGCTCACCAGGTCAGCACACAGGTGCCCCACATTACAAGTTCACAGCTCCTGGACACGAGGGCGATTCCCTGCTCTGCAGCTCCTCGTGCAAACACAGAAGCAGGATGAAGTGGCTTCGGCAGCCTCTGGAGCCGGTGCTGCTAGAGCCTCTCATAACCAAAGGAGTTTTTCTGGCAGCATATGACTGTGAGCAGGCAGAAGATGAGGATGACCATGATGGCCAATAATACCGTGGCTGCTATCCAGTTGTTCCTCTGGAGCCCTACGACTCTCTGGGGAGTCTCTGAAGGAATCATGTTGGTGAGATTGAGCATGTAGCCCAGTGTCCAGCCCACATCTACATTAGCGACCTGTGCAGAGAGAGAAGGAGGAGGGATGTGAAAGGCTGCACAGCACCGTGCAAGCTGGAGAGCTAGAGAAGCCCTTTGCTGGTGCACCCTCAGGTCCTGCTCCACAGCCACTGTCTGTGCACACCTTGGGCTGCAGATATCCCCTTAGCGAGACAAGCCTGGGGAGAACATCAATGGCTCCAGCCAGACGTGTGAGTGTAAATCAAGAGCTGCTTAATCCATCCTCTGCACTGCCACTTACACCCTGACCCCCCACCCAGGCAGGGGCAGGGGCAGGGTGGGTGTGAGCCATTTCACGGGTGGGCACGAGCCATTTCACAGCACAAAGCACAGAAGGTGGCGGCCGCTGGGTGCTTTCCTACCTGCTGGACGAAGTGGATGTTGAGCCATGTCTCGTGGTTGAATTTGTAGCCTTGCAGGAGAAGGGTGAGGGCGAAGGAGCTGGCTGCGCAGGCATCACGGAGGTGGGTCCTGTTCACGGCCAGGAACTCCTTCTGCACCTGCAGAGGTGGAGGAGCAACGGGGGGCTGCCAGCATGGAGCAATGCTTGGTGCCCCCCCAGCACAGCTGGGAGCAAAGACCTGAGAGTGCCTGGGTTTGGGCAGCAAGGACAACCCCCAGCTGCCACCTGCGCAGCAGGAGATGGGCTGCAGAGGAGCCCTCAGGCTGCCCAGCGCCCAGGAGAGACGCAGGCAGGGGCTGGCATGTCCTAGGTGGGATCTCACCTTCTCCCAGCTGCTGCTGCAGAGTTGCCAGATGGTGGCATTGACAGAGCTCAGGGACTGCCCTCCCGTCAGGTTCAGCAAGTGGAGGTCGTGATAAAGCCCTGAAAAGGCCTGTGGGTGGTGAAGACCAAAGGCAGCAGGTTAGTGAAGTGCCCAGGCCCCTGCTACCCCCCAGCCCTCCCTCCAGGTGCTCTGCAGGGGTCCCTAAGGCCACCTCTGATCAGCACCGTAGGGTGATACGGGGAGGGAGCCCTGGCACTGCTGGTGCTGGTGCTGTGACAAGGGAGGCCAGGGTCTGTCTGGCACGCTGGCGAGCACCCTGTGTGTCTCCATGCACGGGGCACACCCCAGCTATTCAGATTTTTCTCCTACAGCAGTTTTCCCAGGATCTTGGCCAGCCTCTGGTGCCCCAAAACCCCACATCCCCACCACAGCCGCGGGACGGAGGCTCCTTACGAAGAACTGTCCCCGCACAGGGGGCTGATAAACCCCGTTGAACCCGCACGTCCTGTTGGCCCCACAGCTGAAGTTGAAGAGTTTCTGGATGGCGGTGCTGCACTCAGCTGGGTCCCCTGTCCCTGTCACCGTGAGGACCTGTGCAGGGCTGGGTGTGCTCGGTGCACGGACACAGGGACTGTTGTAGAGGTCTGCCGTGGTGACGTTCTCCTGGTATCCCTTGGGGTAGCAGGGGTGTGATATCTGCTGGGACGTCAGGTTGCCCTGCAAAGAGTGGAAGCTATTAGCATCATCCTGGCACTGAGGATGAGGATGGAGAAGACAGGAACAGCCCACAGACAGTGCCTGTTCCTACACCCGGATGCAGGATGCTAGCATGCTGGCCCCACCACCCATGGGCATTGTCCATGCCAGGCCAACGTCATGCCATGGGGTGCGGGCACAGAATCATGGGGACGAGCACGGCACGGCCACGCTGGTCAGGGATCAGCTACAGTGATGGCCACATGCCTGGGGCCTGGGGAGTGGAGCCCTGTGCTGTGCGTGGACCCATTTTGTCACCACTCTTCCTTTGTAGGGTCACCAGACTCAGGGGGAGAGCCAAGGCTGAGAAGCCATTTAAGCAAAACCAAAACAGACACTGATCTTTCTGCAACATGCTCTGGATGTGGTCTTTTCCCAAGTCTGACCTGTATGATCTGGTGCTGAGCCCTGGCCCCACAGCCAGGCTATGGACACGAGGATCCCCCTGTGCAGCAGCAACACCTCCCTCTGCTCTCCCATGCCCAGCGCCTGCTGCTGAAGACCAGTCTGTTCAGAGTTCTCCCCATAAAACCAACTTACTCGTTACCAGAACGGTGCTTATAAATCCCACTGGGACTTCCCCAACCTCCCAGCACGCAGCAGGTTCCCTCCTCTGGGGCTTGGTCCTTCCAGTCCCCTGTGACTGAGCGGGGGCTGACAGCCCCTCCATCAGGAAGGGGACGGAGATCTGGTGGGCACGACAGCCCTGGGACAGGGGCCCCAGGCACCCACCATCCTGGCAGAGCCCACAGTCAGGCATCCTGCTTTGGGGTGTTCATGTCCATCTCAGCTCAATCCTGCCCTGCTGTTGGGACACCCCTGGGGTGACTCCTGCCATGGTGGCCCCATCCTATCCATCGTCCTCGCTGGTGCTTGCACAAAGGCACCGAGCCCAGTGGCCGTCACACCCGGCGGGTGCTGCCTGCCCAGCTCGGTAAGATTGGGGTCAGGCGGCAGTGGAGGAGCACAAGGCTGGAGGTGGTTACCTGGTGTAAGGATGCCATCAGCATCTTCAGGGCTTGCTTTTGCCCGTAGCAGAGGTAGCTGTGGGTGTAAATGGAGTAGTTGGTCCCGTACAGCCTGAGGGAGGCTCTCGTGCTGCTGTCATCTATGGTGGTCCCAGGAAGGAAGGTGATCTGGGCTGAAGCCCCACCGAGGTCCAGAGCTCCAACCACATCCTCGGCCGGCAGGTGGGACCACTCGCCTGTGAAGGAGCGCTGCCCGGCACCGGGAGTCACCCAGAGGGACACGGCACAGGACAACCACAGAGGTATCGGCTTCCCACCCCAGACCACAGCACAGCAGTGAGGGGGGACCCACTCTGCCCTCCACCCAGCCCGCACCTTGACAAGTGTCTCCAGCAGGTAGTTGACGGTGATCCAGCCGAAGGAGCCCTCCTCGTTCCCCGTGAGGATCCGAGCTCCGCGGAAGTCCAGGGGGTACTCGCCAATGGCCTTGGCGACCTCGGCAAAGACCTGCTCAGCCTTGGTGCTGTTCTGCTCCCTGCCCAGGGAAGGAGATCAACACCATGCGGTGGAGGGGTGATGGCTGGGGAGCTTCCAGCGCAGGGCTGACAGCAAGAGGCGGCCGTCTCCTGCCAAGGAGCGGGGCTGCACAGAGACAGGCATGCCCCGGCCATCGCTGCCCTGCCCTCGGGCTGGCTCTCCTGCAAGGCACCAGATCCCTCAACCGCTGTGTTGGGAACGTCCCCAGAAATGCTGCCTGCGGGCTCTGCCTGAGCGTGCGGGATGCTTAACACGGGGCTGGCAAAGGAGGTTCAGCCACCTCTGGGGCTGCTGCCAGGCTGGTGCTGGGGTGGGCTGGGGGGTCTCCCCGCGGGCACGGCGAGGGGCTCTTTTGGACACCCCGGCAGACTGCAGGCATGGATGCTCTGCCCATCACCATGGCCTGCCTGGGCAGCAGCCCCCTGTGCCCCCAGTCCATGGGCCCCCAGCCCCCATCCCAGACCCCCACACCAGTTACGATGCAGAAACACGTGGTGGGGAAGAGGCTGGAGGTGCAGGGCTCCAGGCAGTGCCGGTACCTCAGCAGCCGCATGCCCGCTGTGGCCCCCAGGTAGGTGGGGGTCTCCCGCTGCTGCTGTGCCGGGACGATGGTCATGGCCTTGTCCAGGCAGGGCTTCAGGCTGGCCCCAGCCCCAGCGGGGTCGTCTGCGTAGCTGGAGATGCCGGGTCCTGCAAGAGGGCACCCGTGATGGAGCGAGCTCAGTGCCACCCAGGAGGGACAGGGCAGCGGGGGACACATCTACCCATTCCGCTGGCCCAGGGGCTCTCTGGACGTGCTTGGCCACACACAGTGTCCCAGTCACAGCCCCAGACTCTGCTGTGTTTGGTACCATACAGATACCGAAATGAAAACTGCTGCCCCAAAGAGGAATTGGGAACTGCACACAAAAACCAGCAGAAACCCTGTCATGGTCAGGGATTTCTGCAGAGGTTTTAGGAGGCCTGGTGGGAACGTGGAGCCACAAGTTATGAAAGAAGCTGTGAAGAGATGTTGTGGGAAGAAGAGCCAAGGAAGCAGTTGCATGGGAGAAGGAGCAAACTCTGCACGTCCAGCACCCCGGGCTGCGAGACGATGCACAGACACTGGCTGTAGGACTGGACTGGCTCCAGGAACGGTGCTCGCTGGGGGCCAAATTCCTTCCCCACCTCTGGATCCCCCAATTACTATAGGGCTCCCTAAGGTGCAAACTCTCCTCCCTGACAGTTTCTTTTGTTTTTTTTCACCAGCCCATCTCCCTCTGGCCCAGCGCAGGCTGGAAGACTCAGATCACTGTCAGTGCTGCGAGAACCTGGGAGGCTGAGGAGAGGGATGGACGCATCCCGGCACACTCACCGGACACGGGGCAGGCCTCCACCTGGGAGACGATGCCGGTGCCGTTCTCCTTGTCCGCAGGCCACCGGTAGATGTAGAGAGCGGTGTGCGTGGAGCCGGCATCGAACACCAGACCATACTGGGGGAGGCAGAGGGGACACGGGGGTCACAGCGTGCTCAGGGCTGCACCATGTGCCATGAGTGTTTCTGGGAGCATTGGGTCTTCCTCCCCATGCAGGAATGCAAGCAGCACAAGTTTGCACATCCAACCTCACTTTGGCAGCCCCCTCTACCACTGTCTCCCCCCCGCCTCCCGATTTAGCCATTCAAGGGAGTTGCAGCTCAGAAAGGGAAGATGTGCAGGGTGATTTGCAGAGCAGGGAGGCATCCAGGCACATCCCAAAGGGCTCAGGCTGCCAAAGCTGCTCCCAGACCTTCAGGAGTGGCAAATCTCACAAACCCTGACTATTCTTTAACCATCTGCAAAGCCATCAGAAAGCAAGGGGAGAGAGAGATGTAAACCCACCAGGTGACCGGGACATCTGAAAACAGAGAAAAGAAAGTGTCTGGGGGGGGGGAGGATGGAGCAGCCCCAGGAGGAAGGCTGCTCTTCTCTCTCCCATCCTGAGGTTAAGCCCCGAAAAGCTGGGCTGGTTATAGGAAAACTTGCAAGCAGAGAGGAAGGCAAGGCTGATGGGAGGATGAGAGATGGGAAGGGGTTGGTGGTCACTCCTGGGTTCCCCCAGATCCCACCAGGCACCTACTTTGTTCCTCGTAGGAAGAGCAGCATCCTTCGCCGGGGTCAGGACCAGTAGGAAGACGGCCACCCCCAGCAATCCCAGCGTAGCCACCAAGCTCCAGCCCACCGCCCGCAGCAGCCACATCTGTGTCCCTGCGCCGGGCTGCGGAGAGGGACGGTCTTTGCGAGGGCAGCCCCAATCCCCCTGCCCCAGCCCCGTCTCCCCAGCTCCTCCTGGGGTCCCCTTCTCCCAGCAGCTCCCCTAAAGAACCCCCTGGGACAGGAGCAGCCACGTCGGGAGCCCATGACCCTGCCCCTTGGCCAGCAGCACAGCAACGCCCTGGGATGAGCGGGGCTGGACACGGGCGCTAGCCCCCAGCAGCTCCGGCCCTGGGAGGGAGCAGGGGCAAAGGCCCCCGCCTGCCCATCCCTCGCGGAGGGGGTCTGCGGTCCCGCCAGCCTCCGCCGTACCTGTGCCAGAGCAGCCCTCCTTCCTCAGGCGTCCGTGCCCTGAGCTGGGCAGAGCCCTGGCTGCCTCTGCCTGTCCCCCAGCACGGCCTCAGGGCAGCCCTGCAGCCCTGCCTGCCCTGCCTGCAGCCCTGCCTGCACCCGGCGCCGCGCAGCAAACCGAAAGTGCGGCCTGCGCTGCCTCGGATGTCCGGGTCCCTTCCCCGGCCAGCCCGGGGCGGGAGCTTGGCCCTGCCTGCGGCGCAGCGGGGAGCAGGGACACTCAGCGGCAGCAGCCATGGCCTGCATCGGGGC
>VZTO01005527.1:3892-14785 GCA_013400615.1 Syrrhaptes paradoxus | reverse complement strand
GAGAGAACTGATAAAAGAGACAGAAATACTATTACTGCAGAATATTTTTCACAAAAGAACAATTCCATATCTAACTTCTCAGCTCAGAAGTGAGGAAGAGCTGAAGAAACAAGTAAGACAAGACCAGAACAAACATTCATAGGTCTACAGTGACAACTTGTGACAGAACAGTGACAATGTTTTTTTGGAATATTACAGTGTATTCACCAACCTCCTACCCCCAAATATTGCCTTAATGTTCCACAAATGTTAATTATCTCTCTCTTTCTCTGTGCCATGGAGGTTAGTGACCTTGTCACCCCTCTCCTTGTTAATACTCCTCCTTTGCTCCACAGGTCCAATCACCTTTTCTTTCAAATTGCCTAATTGATGAACATAATCAAGTTAAGCTCAGAGCAATTTTTCCTCAACCTATATTTAAATTTTGAAGGTTTTTTTGCTTCTTTTTCAGACACTAAGAATGGTTTTCTGTTCAAAAGCTTGTTTGTCCCTCCTCTCCAACCCTGCTGCTGTATCGGTTGTTTTCTTACCAGTCTTATCAAAAAGCTTGAGATAGGGAATAAAATTTGTTCAAACTAACCAAAAAGCTGAAAATCATACCATTATTACCTTACTTAAGCCTTCAGATATGCGAAAACTTTACCCAAAGTGTTAATTTATATCTGTAACCTAAAGTTCTGGAAGAAGAGATAGGAGAGCACCATATAGTTTCCTGTAGTTATTTTTTTCTAGAATAAAAACACCACAGGCTAAGAACAAATATATCTAATGCAATTATAATAGCCCAAAGTCTGATGCAGAGTCCCATGTTAAGATAATTCTCTCTCCCACAGTGTCTGAGCCAAACTTATCATAGCTGCAGCTTTACACCAAGCAAAACACAGAAGTGTCAGTAGTACACGGCTATAGCTTTTAAAAAAAAAAAAAAAAAGAGAGAATCTTAAACCTACTTCCACCTTAGGAGCCCAAGTTTTATTGCAAATAAGGTATCTCAGCTCCTTTGAAAAGACTGATAACATTTCTGTTATCAGACTCTGCCTTAAGACAGCCCTTCTCTTCTGAACACAGGAAAATGATGCTGGCTAGTGTTCAGAGTCTCTCAGTTGCATATTGTTCCAGCGTTGGGCCATCAGGCACATTGGGGCAGGATAATTCAGTGATGGGGTCCAAGGAATCAAGCTGAACTTTGCAATTCCTAATACACGCTACTATCTGTTGGAAAGATACACGTGCCCTGTTATATCAGTGGTTCCTTAGTAATAAAAACCACTGAAGACTTGAAGTATCATTTTGAAGTCAATCATTGTACAATCCTTTCATTTTGAAGTCTTTTTTTTTTTTCAAACTGGCACTGATGTTTCAGATCCTTTCCCCATACAAAGTGACTCAAGTTATGCACTGGCCATACTTTATCATGACATAAACAGTATACCTTTTAATTATGCAACATTATCAACAAACCACTCCAAATCACTTCTGCAGCTTTCAATTTTAAATGACAGCAAGAAAACACAGCTACTTTGCAGGAGAGGCAAGACTAATCTATTGCTTCCCTCCCCCCTCAATACTTTGGGGTTATTTTATTTCTGCTGGAAGCAACTATCGATTTATGTTTGCCAACTTGCTTGTCACTGAACAGGCACTATCATGTAAGCACTCCAAGCTACCGGAGAGCTGTAGTAACCCTGCTTCCCAGCTCTCAACATGCTTATAATTGAAGCTGCCAATAACACCGAATTCTATGGTTTTAGACGGCAGCTATACCAGCAGCAAGAGACAAACCACCAAACCCTGTTCAGCACCTGCAGTATCAATAAGATCTGAACTCAGGTCTCCTGAGGTGAAAGGAGAGTGTATCAAGACCGCCATGCCACCTAGCCCTCAGCATATTAAAGATACTAATTAGTCACTTTCCTTATTATTCAGTCAAAATATGCTGGATTGAAACAAATTAGATTTTTAGCACATATTTCACACATTGGATCAAGACTTGCAAGGGTTTTCTTTTATTATTTATAAGATCATGTGCTGCCTTCCTGCTGAAAATGAGATGGTCTGCATGAGGAAAAAGGTAAAAGAAAAGCAGAGAAATGAAAATCAGATATTCCCTAATGATATTTAAAAATAGAAATTTTGCTACTGTTACATACAGCATGTTCCATCTTTTGAGATTTAATGGCTCTCTTGTGGTTTAATGGAGAATTACTTTCAGTAATTGATTATTAAAATTTAAAATTGCTAACCATCTTCATTATTAGATGAGCGAACATGTTATCCTTGTAATTAAAAAAGCTTGAGATTCACTTTCATCGTGTTGACAGAATGGACAGATAGGCACAGCACTCCAGTGTGATGGTTTCAGGGTTCTTGTTTGACAAAAATACCCAACAAGTAATTTGATGATGAAGATACAGAACATCCACAGAGACTGAGCAAAAAATAATGAACAAAGATAAAATAATAATAAAAAGCCCTACAAACTAATTAAAGTTTTAGAGTCCAAACTATCATAGGCAAAATGCACAGAGTTTTTTCCAATTAATTTCAGTTGAGGGGGAAAAAAGAAAAGAAAGAGATAGGCATATTGTTTGTGTTACAAATATGTATTATGGGATACACTGGAATTTTTTTTCCTAGATGCAGGTCTAGTTTCACCTTTTGGAATTCAGTGCTGTACTTCCTACCTGCACGAACATAGAAACATGTTTGGGATGAGTCTGAAGACTACCATCTTCTCCCTTAAGAAAGCCTTACAGCTGCATGAAGGGAAGTAGACAGACCTGGTACCTTTGGTCACCCTGGACTGTAAGGAAGGAGAACCAGTTTTAAGAACCTCTTCGGTAAAGCTGAAAGGGCTGAAGGTTTGCACAACAAAAGTAGTTATTTGGCCTTTCTATTGAGACTACCAACATTATTTTAGGTCCTAATTTTAATACAATAGGCAGAACACAAGAAAATTTGAAAAAATAAATAATACAAAATTTTAAAGTTAAAAAGCATACCACCTTTCTGAAACTGTCTGCATTATGCTGTCAGTTCTTACACTTCACAAAATGATGCAGGACCATCAAAAGTTCAAGACTGTTATATAGTAGTGGATCTTCAATCAGCCTGAAAATTATCTTTTCATCCTATATATTTAATGGCAGTTTCTTTGCCAAAGACATCTTTTGCATCAGTCTATTGATATATTTTCTCCAGTTTCCTCATCAAGATAAGAAAATTACCACATACATAGCTTATTATGAAAAGCACAAAGAAATTTCTAAAGTAAATTGCAAAGATGTTGAAGAACAATTTTTCCACTCTAATTAGAGCAGGAAATATGCTTTGTTACCATCACATTGTGCAACCTTTCTAACCAAATGGTACTATCAGTGTCACATCTCTGAACTAGATCAGGGGCACAGTCCACAAGCCTGTGTTCATAATCACATTCTCCTGTCTGTTCCAAGTTCTGTTTTCTTCCACTCAGTTCTTGCCCAAGACTCTTCTTTTCATCTCCTCCAAAAGCACAGGAATGCTACTTACTGTGCATATATGTCAGCACAGGTTGCACCGTCTCAGCACAATGCAACAGCAGATTGAGAATAATTAACAGCAGGCATTGACATATCCTTCACCAGTAACACCCTAGGATGTAATGACAATATTTTCAAAATGTGACATGGAGGGAAATCCCAGATCCTTAGGGATTTATGCTCCAATACATAAAGTAGTACCATTTTTCCTCTATATAACTACTAGCAAATGAAGAACAGTAAGTATACTAAGTGTAAAGATATACTGTACTACTTTCCAGGGTCAAAAATGACTATGGTTTTCCTGTTGAACAAGATGCAAGAAGAAATGACAATGATAGAACAAATTAGAATGGATTGCAATGAAGGAAGAGTTCACTATTTCAAACTTTCCTCTGTGAACCAGTTTGCATTTTTATGTATTCCTTACTAGAACACTAGACACTGAGACTCACTGGCAGATAACCAAATTCCAATTTCAAATTATTTCTGAAAGTGAGCACTGTAGGGTTACGACCAGGGAGTTACAAATTGAGATTCCAATAAGAATATTTTCAGGGATAGAAACAGAATGATAACTGTAACTATAAAAACCAAATTCTCTACGTGGTTTCAAAAATTATGTGAAAGTTGTTTGCACATACCGGTGATATTCCATGACTTAACAACCCCAATCTTACTTCATTGTGCCTGCACTTCACACCAGGTATTTGATGCCTTAGCAGTGAAAGGATGACTACCAGCTTTCACCCTCTTTGGTTGCAAGAAAATCCATGTCACAGAGGTATTCTAATGATAAAGACACAGATGGGTTTGGGAACTTGGGGGGGGAAAAAAAAAAAAAAAAAGCTATGTTTTCAGTGAGGCACAGAGCGAACAGAACACTGGCAGACATCAGCAAGGTTGTAAGAGATACAGCTACTTTCGCACACTCAACACATCACTAGCTTACCTGTTAGGCTCAGCCAATATCAAAGTTAAACAGAAGGATGTAAAAATTAGATTTGTTGATCCATTTGAGCAGACTATTACAGATAGCAGGAAGTATTTTATAGATATCCAATGGACTGGGCTTCCTTTTCATCCTGTAGTGTTCGGTTATGAAGGCCTGGAGACATGGGTGGTGGTGTACATTTCGTAATCTCTAAATAGCCCCAAACTACAAGTATTTTGGGGGGTAGGGGGTGGAGGGAAGCAGGAAAGGGCCAGATGGAAGCAAGTCTCAAAAGCTTTATATAAATAGTAATCCCAGTATGGTCCACAGAGCCTAAAAGCCAAGTCAAAGAAGATGGAGAAAGAAAACGTAAAAAGGCAATTTAAATTTGCTGTAATCTTGCCCTTTCCTTCAAGAGCATTGAATTCCTAGTAAACAAGCTCGACCATAAGCAGTGCCAGCACAAATCTTTGCAGATGCCTAGATGTAAAGAGCATAACTCTAAGGTTTGTTCTGGGAGAAGATTTAGGGGAGTAGGGAGCAGGCAGGTGGTGAACACCCCAAAAAGGTACAGATACACCTTAGCAAAAGAACCTCAAGACCCAACTATCCACAATATGTGGTCACAGAAGGCTAGTGCAAATATCCATACAATCACCTGACTATACACAGCAATCAAAACCCTGTGCATGCTTGAGCTTTTCTTTAGTAACTCCTCACATTCTCCTGTATGAAAACACTAAATCCCTTGAATTTCAAAAGGATCGATTTCCGTAAAACACTTATTAAAATTACAGATTGCTCTAATTCAGTATGTCATTAACTGATGTTTTTATGTCTGAATTACAAATCCATTGTCACCCCTACACGTGGTACACTGGGTATCAGTTGGATGTTTGGCTCTGTGCCTGGTTACAGCATGGGAGACCCAAACCTTCAAAGCTGGCCTTATGTCCTTCTTCCCTCCTGAGAGGGTTTCTCCTTGTCCTTACATGGCTCTGCTGTGCTCTTTTTATAGCAACAGAATACCTAAAAACTAGTGCAAAGACAAATAAATCTCTGTCAGCAGGGACAGAGCAGACATGAACTAATCAGGCAACATATTTTTTCCAGAAGTCCGCTAATGTTAAACTCACATCTTCCTGCACTTACTGTAACGTAATGAACATGCATTGCTTATAGTAAGCAAATTCTTGGATTTTATAGTGTTACATACATGTTGTCTCTGCCACTTCTTCCTTCTCAGGGAAGGGCTCCTCACAGGCTTTTCCTGCTCCAACATGGGATCCTTCTCATAGGAGAGTCCTTCACAAACTGCTCCAACACGAGTCCTTCCCGCACAGGGCACAGTACTCCAACAAATGTTTTACTCTGACATGAGTCTCTTCAAGAAAATTCACCACCTTCTTTGGGCACAGCTATTTCTTCCAACATGGGTTCCTCCACGCTACATCTCCATGAGCTACAGGCGAGTTCTGCTTTCATGGGCTGCACTGGGACAACATGCGTCACCATTATTCTTTCCCACACTGCAGGAGAACCTCTGTTCCGGGGCACCTCCTTCCTCTCCTTTCTCTTCACTGACCTTTGTGACTGTGTAGTTGTCTCTCTTACATCCCACTCCTCTCTCCACTTCAGGTTTTTTTCACCAGCTCCTGAAAAACTCCTGGCTCCCAGGTGAGCCGTGGCAGAGGCTTGGGCTGCAGCAGGTTGGGGAGGGGAGCTCTTAGCAGTTTCTTCCAGGAGCCACCACTGTAGCCCCTCCCCTGTTCCCTAACAAACCCACCACACGAAATCACAACAACAATCTATTAAGTGATTGAAATTTTACACTCTTCACCCAGAAAGTTTCCAATACGCTTTTTCTTTGTGTTGTTGTAACCATGACAATTATTAATTATAATATAGCTATCCATTTAAAAATATCTTCATTAACATAAACAGTATCAGTCAGTTTTGATCTTGCTGCAGGGAGTACATCCTTCAAAAGATCAATCACTATCTCAGCTACATTTTCATGCCATAGAAAACCATACAATTGGTTTACTGATGCATTCAGCAAACAGGATTTATGAAATTTCCTCAGTCAGGTTTTCCATTGCTTTAAATCTATACCTGCTCAACTTGCAGGATCTGCTTTAGCTTGCTAAACTCCTGCAAATCCAGCTCTATTACAGTGCCAAAGGGATTTATATGTGGGTTTGCTTTTATAAACCACAGGCTGAAGACAAGCAATGTTTGACACCTCTGAGAAGCAACCCAGTCTGGCACTTTGATGACCATGAATCAGAAGTGGGCAGATTTACTGACAGATACGGGAAGCCTCCTCGGGGTACGTGGAGCTACAGCCACCCACCTCCAGGGAACTCAAAGCTCTACTACATCAGGTCCCAAAGCACTCACATGCCTTGTGGTAGGGGCAAGACAAGCCTCTGAACCCAAAAATCAGCTCTGGAAGCTCCTGACTTCCACCAGCTCCCTGACTTCCCACTACCACTGCGCAAGAAGTTCTAGTCAGCCCCACCAAGGGCATCAATTAGAATACAAGGTCCCTCTCCAAATCATTACTGAGCTACAAAAAGGAGTCTCTTGGGTCTTAGATCAATGTACCACAAAGTCCTCCATCCTCCATGCTGCCATTCCTCTGCTTTTGTTCTCCTTTCCCAGCAGAAAAGAGTCAATAGTCCTCAGCCGACATTCAGCTCCCCTTTAACCAAGATGTTCATGAGCAAGAAACATAAGCTACTAGCAACACTTGGATTTTGCAAAGGTACCAAGCATCACTGCAGTAAGGTCTCTCCAAATAGCCAATTTGTGTGGTTGTTTTAGCAGATGACAGAGGTGGAAATAAGTAAAAATAATAATAAAAAAAATTAAATGCACAAAGGTAAGCTGAGAAAAAAAGGATACCAAGTACTCGTATCAATGCTTTGCTGATTACACAATAAACCAAACTGTGCAGTAATTAACTGTAGCATCTAGCCCACAACATTTAGTTTTTCCCCTCAAAATAAACAGAAAGCCTGAGGTACATGCATACACAAACAAAATATTCTTAGTTCTTTATAGAAATCATACAATGTACTATCAGAAAGTGTGCAAACTGAGGACCAAGTGTAATATTTTATGAACCTCGTCACTGTTCCTTTTTGCACAGAATCAAAAAATGAGTTTTGTTTGCAGTTTGGGTTTTTTTGTTTTGTTTGCTGGGTTTTGGGAGGGGTTTTTGATTGTTTGGGGTTTTTTGTGGGGTTTTGGTTGTGTGATTTTTTTAATTCAGAGTGGTCACACACAAACACCAACTCACCAGCTTGCGAGCCANTCCTCGGGGTACGTGGAGCTACAGCCACCCACCTCCAGGGAACTCAAAGCTCTACTACATCAGGTCCCAAAGCACTCACATGCCTTGTGGTAGGGGCAAGACAAGCCTCTGAACCCAAAAATCAGCTCTGGAAGCTCCTGACTTCCACCAGCTCCCTGACTTCCCACTACCACTGCGCAAGAAGTTCTAGTCAGCCCCACCAAGGGCATCAATTAGAATACAAGGTCCCTCTCCAAATCATTACTGAGCTACAAAAAGGAGTCTCTTGGGTCTTAGATCAATGTACCACAAAGTCCTCCATCCTCCATGCTGCCATTCCTCTGCTTTTGTTCTCCTTTCCCAGCAGAAAAGAGTCAATAGTCCTCAGCCGACATTCAGCTCCCCTTTAACCAAGATGTTCATGAGCAAGAAACATAAGCTACTAGCAACACTTGGATTTTGCAAAGGTACCAAGCATCACTGCAGTAAGGTCTCTCCAAATAGCCAATTTGTGTGGTTGTTTTAGCAGATGACAGAGGTGGAAATAAGTAAAAATAATAATAAAAAAAATTAAATGCACAAAGGTAAGCTGAGAAAAAAAGGATACCAAGTACTCGTATCAATGCTTTGCTGATTACACAATAAACCAAACTGTGCAGTAATTAACTGTAGCATCTAGCCCACAACATTTAGTTTTTCCCCTCAAAATAAACAGAAAGCCTGAGGTACATGCATACACAAACAAAATATTCTTAGTTCTTTATAGAAATCATACAATGTACTATCAGAAAGTGTGCAAACTGAGGACCAAGTGTAATATTTTATGAACCTCGTCACTGTTCCTTTTTGCACAGAATCAAAAAATGAGTTTTGTTTGCAGTTTGGGTTTTTTTGTTTTGTTTGCTGGGTTTTGGGAGGGGTTTTTGATTGTTTGGGGTTTTTTGTGGGGTTTTGGTTGTGTGATTTTTTTAATTCAGAGTGGTCACACACAAACACCAACTCACCAGCTTGCGAGCCACATACCCTTCATTACAAAATGTTCTTGGACCAAGAGATCTGCATGGCAGCACTTATTTAGACTCAGGGAAAAAAGTAGTTAAGCTATGGTTATGTTAACTAACCATATGTTATGTTAACTAAAAACCCAGTGCACTGAATTCATTTTCCATTGCTTATGCAATTTATATTTTTTCCATTCCATACATTTACACAAGTACTGTTGTACACAGGTTAGCACTCAAAGCTTATAATTTCAAGAGCATGACAATTCATAAATATACACAGAATACTAAAAATATTAACTATCACTACAAAAAAAAAATCAGTGCAATGATTATAAAAGTACGCTGACCTCTGAATTTCTGGTTATTGTTTAGTCATGGACTCTATAAGCATTTTGTTATTGCTTTATAACATACCAAATAGTTTAGGTTACAGATGTTTGATTTCTCACTCCTGCCTCTGCCAGAAGAGTGCTGAAAGCCTGTAGCCAGTCTCAGACTGCAGACCAGCAGCAGAGTATGTTACAGTTCCCTGCTGTGCTCAACACACTGATACAAGAAGTGTAAGAGAACAAGGACAAAGCTTTGCCTCTCCAGCTCTAACAGTTCTGGAGTGTCCCATATAACAGCCAAGACAGCAGGGCTTTTATTTAGCTAGACCAACCTAGAACCTGGAGTACCAAGTATCCAAAAAAAAAAGAAAAAAGGACACCATCTCACATTAGCTAAGAAAAGGAACTGAACTATCATGTTTTACCCAGAGTCAAAGCAGTGCAGAAAAGCAATTCGGTGTCTGCCAGGAAGAAATAAGTCTGCTTCCAAAACTGATGAGGTAAAGAATTACAGTTTTAACAGTTGTCTTGTTTTTCAGGGCTGGTGAAGAAATAACAGACTGAGACACATTTTAGCACAGTAAATATCTGTCTTATTGCCCATACACACTGAAAGCTGCCAGCTCAAATGGGACCTTTCCCCTTTCTGAAGGATTTTGAGAGAGACACCATTCAGATTATAACCCGGTAAAAAATTTAAGTCTTAAGAGGAAAGGGAACAGCTCCTGCTCAGAACAGTGAAAAACAAAGATCTTGTTCATAACTGCTCTGATCCCAGGTCATGTTAGCTTGTTGTGGCATTAGGCAACAGCTGCTTCAAAACTGTCTTTCTGCAGTCCAGGAGACAAACACCACAGAAGTGTAGATCATTACTTTTCTGTTAATATGCTAAAAAACCTAGGGTACAGTTGAGCTGCTAATAAAGCCTGCAAAAGCCATTTTCTCACACCCTACATACTCTTCTGGTATGTCTTCAAGGCACAGTTATTCCTTTTTAATCATATATTACCTGTTAGCAACTCTTTGTCAAAAGATTCCCAGCCTCTTGCCCTTCGCTGTGTAGGAGGTAGCTATCACCCAGTCTTTGAGCTTTCTCCCTCAATTCCCTGCAGAAAAATCTCACCCTCCAATCCTCAAGTCCCAAGTGTCCCTCTCTTCTCAGGGACCATCAGCACTTTTTTTTCTCATTTGGTTGCCCAGCATATTTGATTCTCTTGAGGTAGAGCTGAATTAAGTCTTTTACACCTGCCTCCTTAGGGCTTGCAAACCCACTGCTCAGCCAACCAGGAAGGTTTCTAGGCTTCTCTTCTTGGTGGAAAGGAAGCTGTTCTGTAACACCTGCTTAAGTAATTATTACTAAAGCTTATGATCCTTTTGGATCTTCACATCACTTTTACAGCTTTTCATCAGTAAACCAAGTACAGATCTGTGACCTTCCTCCTGTCTCTCCTGCACTGGAATTTCAAGTGCAATAATTGCCACACTTTGTTTCAATAGGATTTTTACTGCTATTAAATTTAAACCAAGTACAAGTTGCAAATTGCTTCTAGCCTAGGGCAGACACATCTTACTTCAGGGCTTAATACTTTATTTGACCCTAGTTTGACTTCATATCAGAATCTACAAGACTAATCAGAGGGGTAGCTTCAAAGAAGCTTCAGACATTAGCATTTAGGCCTTTTCCTTAGAAATTGTTCCTCTAAGAACAACTATAACACAAATAAGAACAACAGAGCAACTGTTTCCACAAGCTTTTCCTTTTCTTCCAAATAGGAATGCAAGATTCAAGGACCTGCAAGTCCTG
>VZTO01005525.1:0-19604 GCA_013400615.1 Syrrhaptes paradoxus | reverse complement strand
GTGGAAAAGAGATGGATGTAGACCACCAGGTTAAGATTTCAGCTCTGTTTACCCCTTGTTGGTTTTCTCTCTGCTCTGGTGTGTTTGTTTGTGTGGTTTTGGTGGTCTGTGGTAACTACATTCTCCTTTGAGCTATGCTTTTTTTTCACCCTCGAAGGAACTATTCAGGTCGTTCTGGAAGAGAGCGTGGCAGTGAGACAACCCTTAGCACAGAAAATTTCTGGGAGGAGGATCCAAGGAATCAGAATTTTGAATTAACCAGAAAATGAAGTTATTTGACAGCCTAGATGTGATTGAAGAGAATCTTTGTTTCATGCATAGGAATGATTAAAAAAAAAAGTTGGGATTGTCAGGTAATGATCTAAAGAAATATGGGTAATATTAAAAAAGCATACATTTATTTTCAATTAATGGATTAATTTAATTAATACTACCCTACATGAAATATAGGTGTTTTCAGTTGTTCTAGATAACAAAGATTAGAATGAAGATTGGAACTTTCACTATACAGATCTCTTTGGCAACAGAGTGAAATGTGTTTCTCCCTGTGCTTCCTGCGCCACCACATCTCATAGACTTTATTAGGTAGGAAATTTAAAAGACTAGAGATCAGAACTTTTAGGGAAATTGTACAATTCCTATATCAAATAATTGGAAAAGCCTCAGGGGAACTTCCTTCATGTTGAGATCAGTTTTTGTTTATTTGTGCAATCAAATGAATGATAGATATTGAAATCACTATTGGCTTTAAGGACTCAATTTTATTTTATTTTTTTTAAGTCATATGTCCCCCACCTACAATATCCTGTGAGTTAGAAAGGCTTTTATATATTTGTGTCACTTGTACAGGTGTTAACCAGTTTTAACCTCATTGACCTTAAGGAATTTTATATAGTATAAAGATACCAGTGTATGTTAAGACAAGAACCAGTCTAAAAAGAAAGAAAGGAAGCAATCTGCTTTGCACTGATTATAAAGAAAAAAAAAAGACATCTTGCTTGTGTCAATAAAGCTGTCTGGTGCTCTCACATTTACTGTTATAGCTGTGCATGGGTCCTCTTATGTGGTCTGTAATGTCTGGAACAATAATCAGGCATAGTAATGTAACGTGTATAAAATTCTCTATAAATACTATACCTAATGGCAGTTAAGAAAGGCATTTTACGACATGTAAAGGCTAACTTAATTTCTGATATTTTTTTGTTTGCATTTACTAATCACTTCCAGACAGGAAATTATAATTCTGAAAAAAATTCTTTTCTCTGCATCCCTTCCCCTCCCCCCTCCCTGCCCCCAAATATACTGAACCTGTATCTCCAGAGTAAAGGGAAAAAGAGATAGGAACTTGCAAATAAACAAGTTACTCAGTAATAAGGAAAGCAAAATAAAGTTCGTAGTAAGAAAAGTGAAATAAACTGTGTATAAAAATACTCATCAGAAAATTAGGAAGATAACGTATACAGTAGGAGAATAATCCTGAATACTTTAGGAAAAAAGGGTGAAAAAGAGCAGAATAGCTCCCCTGGGGAAGAAAAAAAAAGGTGAAAGAGTGAAAGCACTAAAACCAGCTATAGGTATGTACTGATTAAGACACTGGAACAGATGTCTTGTACAATACTGTTGTGTAATCAAAACTGGACAAGCAAGAGATAAGAACTAATACTTATGTGCACTAAGCTTTGATGTAAAACTTGGAGAACATCTAAGGCCATAATTGTTTTGGGTGGCTGATAAGAGTAGAATCAATCAGAAAGTACATTTTACTTTTTTTGCTGAAGACTGGCTGATTCGATTGTTGCTTCTCTCATTATTTGGTCCAGAAGGAAAGAGAATATGAAACCTATGAAACACGGACTCCTTTGGCACTTTAGGGACCTGGGGAGTAGCCGCATCTCTAAAGCATCAACTGATTATGGTTCCTGCTGGCATTTTAGGTCTTGATACTGAAATCTACTGAAGGTATTAATCTTCCACACATGCTCATTTGAAGGACTGAGGTTATCAGAATTTTAACCCTGTGTTACACACAGATTATAATTCCAATGTTATAAACACAATACTGACATCTTTGCCAAAGTGGCCTTTGGAACAGGATTTATTATTGTGGATATTTGTGCTTCCGTCATAGAATTTTCTAATTCCCTGTGACTCTTGTGTTGTCTTCATTCGGAAGCTTAGAGGAAAGCTGGAAGCATTATGTTTGCTTAATCTAACAGAGATTATTTAACAGAGAAATTGACCTACAATTTCTAAGATCCAAACTAAGGATGATGATGATCACCTTTGCAAAACAGAATACTGTCTGTTGGATTGTGAACATCCTCAATAAACACTTCAGGAAGAGTTCGCACTCAGGTGCTCCAGTAACATATAAATGTGCAAACAGATAATATTGGAGAAAAAACACTAAGAATGTGTCATTGTCACCGTTTCTAGCCCTGGTGAACTTATTTTGGCTGCACATGTGAAAGATATTGGAAATACATGTGGGTGCAGAAAAGAACTGTAAGAAGTTCTAGACACAAGAAAACCTGCTTCATACAGTCAGATAGTAAACCATCTGTTTAGTTTATCCAAATGGGGATAAAAAAAGTAATTTGATGACAAATACATGTGAAGTAACTGAAGCCAATGAGCAAAAGACAATCTGTATTCATAACCTGAGCTCCCAAGTTAATGATCTGATTTTCACAGTACTGCAGAGTAACTAAGATCTCCAGTGACTTTGGAAAGTGGGCAGTTTACCTAGAGGCCTTAAATAACTTTTTAAAAGCTTACTTAATCTAACAGAGATTAGAATTACATCCAACTTAGAATCCTATTGAGATATTATTATGTATGCAGTGTATTTCTCTTTCAACCTATTGAACCTCTACCTCTTGAAAATGAATACTAAACCCCATCACTACTTTATTTATTGAGCTACTGCTCCACAGAAACAAACATGCCCAAATAATGAGTATCAACTAAACCACAGCATTCCTAGGGATGCAGGGGAAGATGGTTTGGCTTAGAGTAAGCGATTAGGAATGTAGATGAAAATTTTACATTTGTATCTTGTGGTAGACATGGAGATTTAAGCATGTTCTTATTCCTCACATTAAAATGCCTTAATTTTAAGCATGTCTTCTGCTACTGAGCCCAAATTAAATTTGACAGTTACTGGCAGTATTCATGAAGCTTTTCTACAGTAGCATATCTAGTTTTGGGGAAGTTTTCATAGGATGACTTTCTAGGCATTTATCCCTTTTAAAATACAAACATAAAAATTCTGCCCGTGTTTAGCTCTGTTTTGCAGGTTTATGAATCCTGTAATTAAACTCTGCAGTCTATAGTACAGATTATCCTCTGTTGGGGTAATTATTGTTCTGTCAGGAATCTTGGGAGCTGGCTGCTTGCTGGGGTGTGGGAGCAGTGGGGCTGCCAAGGTCCTTCAGCTTCTCTGGCTGTCCACAAACAGAAGCTGGGAGGGAGCACAGCCCCAGTTACTAGCCCAGGATTTAAATTTAGGTTTGGGATTGAGACCCAAAGTCGCCAATAATCTATTCCATACCATACACATCTTGCCCAGTATACAGGCGAGGACCATCTGGAAGATTGTCCCTTGTTCTGGGTCCCTTTTTGCTTTGGGTCATTTCCATCCAGGTGGTCCCTCTCCCAGGGCCTTCCCCCCATCCCACCCTGGTCAGCTCTCAGTCTGGGACACTCAGACTGTTATCTCCGTTCCGTGAGTGCAGTTTCCAGGATCGTTAGCCAGGAACAGGCTGAGCCTTGGTCATCGGGTGGGGGGGCAGTATCACTGTGTATCACTCATTCGTATATTTGTATATACTATAATTTTCAATATTATTTGCAATTTAGTTATTAAATTGTTCTTATCTCAACCAACGAGTCCTTTTTTTTCCCTTTACCCCTTTAATTATTCCCCCATCCTGGGGGTGAAGGATAGGGGGGATGGAGATTGAGTGAACAGGTGTATGGTTTGGCCCCCAGCCAAGGGCAAATCCATCACACAAAACTTCAAAGAATGATAAATTATGCATCAGTATACAGTGAGGGATATGCATAAGTACTGTAATGACTGCTCTTTGTATGCTACTTGTTTTGCTGGTTCCAAATTTTGACCTATAATATTCGTCGTGCACAAACATCTATTATTTCAGACAAGATATTTTTTTTCTCCTACTAAATCTTTTATTCTGTATTTAAGAAAGGCTGTCCTTTTAAAATAGTCTTAGAGAATGTTTCTTTACTCCTTAAAATATCTTTAAAATTGTACAAAAGCATCAGAGAAGATGATGGAAATTTAATTCTTACTTAAAAATAGGAAAAAAAAAACTATTTAAAATATGGAAATTCTTTTCTATTTTTCTAAATAATGCCAATATGCATTCCAAACCACTCTGATTTTGAACACATCTCTCCATCGCTTAGAGGGACAGAAAAATCCTTGATAAATGTATTCTTCGGTACTTTACAGCAAAAAAGGAAAATAAACCATTCTGGTAATAACTCAATATGCTTTAAACCCTGGAGAAGCTGCTATGATTCTACAGCTTTCATATATCACAGAATGGTTTGGGTTGGAACTTTAAAGGTCACCTACTCCACTCCCCCTGCCCTCTGCAATGACCAGGGATGTCTTCAACTAGAGCCTCGTCCAGCCTGACCTTGAATGTCTCCAGGGGTGGGGCATCTACCAGTTCTCTGGGCAACCTGTTTCACCACCCATATATGTGAAGGAACAGGACTTGTTCCTGGCTTATTAACAGCAAGGAAAGAGCAAAGAAACCGTTACGGTGGTGGAAAACCTCAGAAATAGTGGAAAAAGTGGCTTAGGTATGGAGTTAGAGACCTACGCAGTATGGACCTGGGTTTGCCTCTAATGTATTTGTGAAATGGTTGCAGCTGGGAAAACATCTGGAAACGTCATACAGTTCTCAGGAATCGTGAGATATTTTTGGTAGGTATAAGTAGTCGAGTTATGAATCTTTTAAACAAAAGGCACAAAGTAGTGTCATTTTCTAAAATTTAAAAATGTAGGACCATGCTATTTGGAGAAACGTGTATCCTTATTCAATCCCATTGAATGATGAGAAGCATAATTGCAGCAGTGCATGGTCTAGGACTTTCTGATTTTATTTACCTGCCCCTGATTGCCAAAAAAAATAATTCAAACCAGAGAAAAAGGAAGACATGAGGATTTTTTTTTAATCTTTTTACTGAAGATTTTAGAAGAGGTGTTTAAAAAGAAAAAAAATGCAGTTATTCTCAATTTGTTTCCTTATTAACATGAGGATATTTTCCTCNGAGAAAAAGGAAGACATGAGGATTTTTTTTTAATCTTTTTACTGAAGATTTTAGAAGAATTGTTTAAAAAGAAAATAATGCAGTTATTTTCAATTTGTTTCCTTATTAACATGAGGATATTTTCCTCCTTTTTCTGGGTCTAGCAAAATGTCAGTGTAACTGGTTTTTTTTGCTACAGATCTGAGGGCTAAATATGTGTTGCATTTAAAATCAGATTATAAATCTTTTTCAAGAGCTGGAAAATAAATGACAACCTAGGGTTTACAACAGCTGCTGTGGTTGAATAAACCATGAACTTTATATTACCAGGCGAATATCTCTGCTGAGGCTTTAGGCACATCTCAAAGCTGTAGGATATTAAAAAATAATTTGTTTTTTATTAGCCATGGCATTCTACTGAATAAATTAAAAGTAACTTTTGAGGGATGGTGTAGAAGAGTTTTTGCTGTGCTTTAAGATGTACCATGTTATTTCTTTCAGATTGACAGGGTCAGTTGCTACCTGGTTATCAGACACTTCAGGTTGGTATACACCATTTGTCCTGTTAAAAATGAGAACATAATTCCTCATTAGAGAACACTGTTTCTGTAGGTTTTTTTTCCTGAAAGCGCAGACACCTGTTTGTGTGTTCATTTTTCATAATTGTAATGCACAGATAATGAGGAGACTGGTGCAAAAATGTTAAGTTGCTGAGAGCACAGCAATAATACATTTTCCATGTTTATTGCAGTCAGTTAAACGTCATGACAAATGTTAAAGTAAAAGCAAGAGAAAAAAGAAATGTGTAATAGTGAGAAGAGTAAGATTTTAAAACAACCTTCCAAACACAGTGGTGGAAGGACAAAAAATGGGAGTTAGCAGCTTTAAATATGAAGTAGTCATGTTGTGGAATTTGCCATATGACATCTGCAAGAAAACAACTGAATTGAGAATCCTACAAATTCCTTTTAATTCTCTACTCTGTTGTTTGTTGTGGTTTTATAAAGACTTATCAAGAAATAATCTCATGAAGAATTCAGCTCCTTCTAGAGAGTCTCGTGCCCTCCCCATGCAGGATCATGTGCAAATATTATGGACCCATGGTTCAGTTTCCTTTATATATAACTTATTAACACTTATGAGGTCTCTGTTTGACAGATTGCCTGTCGTAGGGAGAAATATGTGGGTTTCACAGAACTGCAGCACTGAGTCTCATCCTAGCTTCACACTTTATTCAGCGTTGGCACTTCCTTGAGTCTCTGTGGGTTTTCATTCAGAAGAGTGATAGTTTCTCTGTTTCATAGTTCAGTGTACAATAGAATAGATATCAAAACTGTTACTACTCCTCTTTCCTGTGGAACATTCTTTATCACATGCTGCCTCATCATCTCTTGTCGAAGAGTCCTCGTTTTATCTGCTACCTCACTTCCATTGTGTAATATTTACTTGCTGATTTTTTCGTAAAAAAGTCTCACAACTATTGCAAGATACGTATTTTTAGACTCAAGAAAAGATGTGTTTTCCTGTAGCACATACATTTTTTGTGTGAAGAAAATGTGTAGGAAACAAAAGGTAGAATTTGCTTTGAAAACATAAGATGTAAGGAAGGTAAAAATTCTTCCTAGACGTAAGATTATATGATAACCTCTGGTTAGGAAAGTTTGACTAAATGATTTTTTTTTGGGGCCAAAATTCCCAATCCTTCTCAAATTTCTTTGCAGTCTCACTAAAAGTACATGAATTTATGAATCTCATAAAACCAGAAGAATAAAAGAAAACACCTTGTGGGGGCAATGGGAAAATTGGTACAGATTATAAAGTATTTAACTTCTTTAGTATGGACTTTGTTTAGTTTTTCAGCAATTTTCCCTACAGAATAGCGGAAAGGCAACAGATAATTATTCATGGCGAGGTGCCAGTGACACCACTGATTATGTTCATCCTTATACAGGAATTGTCAAAAGTAGATACTGAAGGATTAGTGCAGACTCAGGCCACTTAGCAAGCCTTGTAGAAAAGTAAACAAAAAATTAGGCAAGACTACGTGTGTTTTCAGTCACAGTTAATCCCCTAGGTCTTAAATCCCTACTAAAGTTTCTCATCAGCTTAAGTGCAAGTGATTTGTAGAAATCCAGGCATGGAAAAAAATTATTCTCTTACTGGATATACTGACTGAATGAACTCCTTACTGTAAACTTACCAACTTAATAAAACCCTCCTAGAAAATGATTTGAAGTGTTGAGAAAGCAATACAGTGATAATTTTATTTGCCATGCAAACAATGGTTTGGGAAATATCATGCTGTTTAGAACTTGCTGGAATAAGGATTCCCCTCTTACAGAATGCAATAGATATTTTACACTGCTTTCTGAAATGTATCCACAGAATTTGGGAAAGAATTATGTTCTTACTACTAAATCATGCACAGTTCTATTGGTTTCTATCCCATTTTCTGCTATGTTTTCCTAATGGGGAAATCCAACATAGAAAGTTTAGGAGTGCCCTTTGGCCAAGCATCCTGTGAAAATGCCCATCTCTCTCTATTGATTTGCCCCAATCGGTTGATTGAAATTAGGAGAAAATAAATCAGAAAATAATTATTTTAATGGTCAGTAATACTTTAACTGAAGACGTACATGCAGAGTATCACATTATCTCCCTAGAGAATGAGGGGTCAAATATTGCTTCTATCAAGTTAAAATGAGAAGCTTTCATCCTTTCATGTTCAGTTCTTGCTTTTGAGTTCAACTCTACACTCTGGGACAGTTAGAGTGTAAAGAGATTATCACAAAAGGTTACACACAGAAAACCTCTTTCAATTTATTCCTTCTAAACCAAGATATTAAATTCCATCCATAGACTCTGAAATTAGTGATACCTCAAATTCATCATTATAAACTAGAAACAGGATCACAGCTTTAACTGAAGGGCCGAGGGCCATGGCTTTCACAACCACATTTGCATTTGTACTATTAAACATAAGGGCAGTAAACCATTGCTACAATGACACTCTTCTTTAATGGAGAGATTTTTTCATTGTAATATATCCTTGATTTTTTTAAATTCAGCCATTAGTCATATTTTATGTGTTAATGCACATCACATTAGTCAAGATGTAAATCACACCTGGTTTCACCTGTTCAGCAAATGTATGCATTAAATGTATTGTGTATGTCAGCTCTTCAGTAAATGTGTTGTGAATACTTTCATAGAAATCAGCATCTATTTGCAAAAAAAAAAGCTTATTTGCAGAATAATACCACTGGTGCAGTTGTAGTCCTTTTTATTCATTATCTTTAATTTAACAGATTTTAAATAGTGTAAAAAATTAGCATGCAAATATTGACAAAATGCTGACATGGAAATTTATCATAGTTTTGTAACAACTGCTTTTACTTTTCAAATGGTTATAAATAATACTTTACAATGTGTAGTGTAGTACTCAAAATTTAAATTTATTCTAGCTATTAATATGGGCTAGAAAGTGGTTTTTGATTCTGGGGCCAGGTGACATATTGCAGCCCATACCCATCCAGCTCGCATGCGTACATCATGCTTACGTTTTATTATTTTTTTAAGGGAAGGACACTCAAACTGCCTCCTAGGAACAGTTCTAACAGATAAACCCAAATCTGCCCATCTGTTAATCTGGAAAATGCTAGCCTGCACCGGCTAAAAATATACCATGATCTGCTCTAATAGTTAAAAGTGTGGACAATTGTCATTGCTAAGGTCCATGTTTGAGTCCTTTTTTATTTTATTAGTGGACACTCAGCCTTCCTGTGAAGTTTCAAAAAAAACCCCAGAACAGTAAAAAAAAAAAAAATCTTCCCAGAAGGAGGAGAGAAAATGAAGACAAATCCTAAATACAAGCAGGTTGCACAATATCCCACAGTAAGCAAGGAACCAATAGCTTATAGGATGATAAAAAGTAATTTTAGTCAATTCATGGAACATTTTAGTCATAGACTTTTACTAAGGTGTGTCAATTGCATTGTGAATCATCAGAAAAAAAGAGAAAAAAACCAAAACATGTTACACAGATATGTAATTAATGAGTGACATATAAATGATTTTGTGTCCATTAAACACTTCCACAAAGTTGGAAGTTGCCAAGAGCACAAGTCAAACGCATGCTTTGAGGTTATCCAGTACTATCTAGTTAATGAGTTGTTTCTATCCTGTACTTAAGCAATTGAAGTTTATTTCCTTTTAACATTGCTAAATAGAACTTTGCACCCTAACTGCCTCCTAGGAACATGTTACATTAAGCTTTTGATCCTTTATTTGATGATGACTAATGTGTCAACATTCACCCTTTCACATCATGAGACTTAAAGACTGAGAGGAGAGAAAGGAGGGGTGGATTCACAGCGACAGAGCTAGTCCCAACAGTTGAGTGATGAAGCGTTTTGATAGAATAGTTCAAGAGTCACACTGAAGTGATTTTTCATTGCATGTTTTATGCTCTGTAAGAAATCTTTAAGCCCATATATGATAAATTGCCTTCAAGATATATACTTCAATACTGAAGCCAAATAAACTTTGAACTGTATAATACATTTCTAGGTTAAGTAATACAAGCCTTCAGGAAGTGTGCAGACCAACTAACTTAAAACTAAGCAGGAAGCAAAATTTGAAGACAATAATTATATCTGGAATTCTGACATTATAATGCATAGTGCCTTTCCAGTGCAGTACCCATTCCTTTTTATCTTAACTCACAAGAGGTTTTGTATGCTGTTTTGAAACCAAAACCAAGCTGAATAGCACAACAAAAATCTGATTTCAAGATTAACACAAAAGCAGAAAGACAGCAAAGCAAGCACCAAATAAAAATAACATTTTCAAAATAACTTTTTCAAAAACTTCAGATGAAAAAGTAGTCACATGAGATGAAATTCTGCTACTTAAAAATTGTTATTTTGGACACTATTCTAAATGTCTAAAGTGTCTGAGGAATCCACATGGAGCTGACAAATATGACATGGATATCTGCTACATCTGGGGAGACCCCACACCATTCCAGAGAAGCAGCTAGCTAGGCTCCTCTGAAGGAGGGACCTGAGTCTGTCTTTGTGTCCTGGATTCATCTGGGACAGAGTTAGCTTTCTTCACAGTACGTAGCAAGAGGCTGTGTTTTGGATTTGTGCTGAGAAGAAGGCTGATAACATGCTGATGTTTATAGCTGCTGCTAGCACAGTCAGGGAATCAAGTCATGGGTCAAGATAAAAGCGGCTTAATTAAAGAAAGACCAAGGCCATATACAGAAAAAAAAGGAAAACAAAGATGTTACTCTNGTATTTATATATATATTATTATAATATTACTATTATCATTATTTTCAATTTTCTTGTAGTTTAGTTATTAAATTTTTCTTATCTCAACCCACTAGTCTCTTTTCCCTTTACCCCTTTAATTCCTTTCCCCATCCCTGGGAGGGGGATGAGCGAGCAGATGTTATAGTGTTTGACTGCTAGCCAGGGTAGAAACCATGACACTTTGGAAGAGTTGTTGGCCCAAGGGACAATTTTAAAAGTAATTTTGGTAATGAAAACATAGAAATGAGGCTGGTGCCTTTCTTTTATTCTCTCTTGGTTTCATGCATATTGATGTTGAACAGGGGCTTTCTGATAATTAATACAGACATATAATAATTAAAAAGCTAATGCAGTGCTTCTGTAGGTCAATGAATTTGCAATGTTGATTGTTGTAGTGTCCCATGTATTTACAGAGTAATACAAAGAGGAAATAGTATTGCAAGGTGCTTAACAGAAAGATACCTCAGTGTCAACACGGGCTCTGAGAGTATGCCTAATCCTTCTGATGAAATTGATCACAGTTTTACTTTTTGTGGAGCATTTGCTGCAGGAGTTGAATTTCAACCACTGGTTTGTTTCACACAGCTCGTTCAACAGCAAGAACGCCATTTGAAAAGAAATTATTCTATCTACTGGGACCAGTCCCTTGAGCTAACTGAGCTTTTGTGTGAGAATGAAGAGGAGAAACCAAGGAGTGGAAAGAAATGTTTAAAAGAATATGAAGGGCATAGCTTGAATACCCTGTAATATTGAAGAATGGTATCCCAGGGGTGATTGTAAAACCTGCATCTGTGTCTAGTGGGTTACCTTGTCTGGATGCGAGGTGTCCACCAGGTCCCTCTGTCACTCCCTCTTCAACAAAATAAAGGGGGAGAATAAGATTAAAAACTCATGGGTCAAGATAAAAGCAGCTTAATTAAAGAAAGGCCAAGGCCATGCACAGAAACAAAAGGGAAACAAAGATGTTATTCTCTACTTCCCCCCAGTAAGCAATGTCCAGCCACTTCCCAGGAAAGCAGAGCTTCAGTGTATGTAGCGGCTGCTCCTGGAGACAAACCCAGTAACAAATGCCCCCCTCCTCCTCCCTTCCCTTGGCTTTTATGGCTGAGCTGGTGTCACATGGTATGGAACAGCCAATCCGGGTCAGCTGCCGCGGCTCCGCCCCCTCCCAAGCTGTGTTACAAACACCCTGCTGGCTGCCAGTGTCACACTCAGCACTGGGAGGGCTGTTATTGGGGTTATAAACCCAATATGCTGTGCTAGAGAAGTAACAAGGGACTGGTTCCAACAGTAATAGAGATACAAAAACTTCCTAAGGCCTCTTCCCTTTGCTTTGAAAGTGGAAATAAAATGTCACCAGAATTTCTTTCTGTCTTCTAATTCTGCCCTTGTTAGCCATGTGTTGTAACAGTACTTATCATGACAAACTCATTTGATTTAATGCAGATGTGTATAATAGACTTTTAACTTTAATTCTTAATTAAATGAAATTAATTACAATTTCAATATAATGTAGTTACTTTAATTTTTTTTTATAAAAAGCAGTAAAAAAGTAATTTGCAGCACATAGAAGAAGATAGGGGTAAAGAAACTATGTTTTTTTTCATAAAAGATTTTTAAATGCTGAGCTTTATTCTTTGTAAGCTGCTCCAGTATCTTCCCTGCAGCAGTTCATGCCATGTAGAACTTTGTGGAAATCTTTACAGCATGAAGACCACTTACGTTACAGACAGAATAATGGTTAAGGGAAAATATACAAAATATTTAGATTTATTACTGAAACAGACTTAAATATATGAAGGTCAGCCCTGTCTGCATATACCAGAGGTAAGTTGTACTGCTTTGTGTAGAACGTTTGGATGACCTAATGATTACAGATCTTGGACATTTTATTGCCAGTTCTGCTAACAGCTGGTTGTGAAGCATTAAAAAATTTTGTAACCTCTCATGCCATCTTTTCTGGCTTTTGAAAAGAGGAATATGATAAAAAGGTTTACTTAATATTTGCCAAGTACTCCAAAGTTTAGAAAAAAGAAACCAAAATAAAATTAGGAAGAATTACTCTTATCACCTCTTTCCATGATTGCAATAAGTAAATGGAATTAACTTTTCATTTTGAATTGAATATAATATCATTTGTCCTCACTTTCGAATCCTGAAATGCAACTCAAACATTCTGAAAGTCTGAAAAAATCTCTCTTAAATATTTTTTTCTTAAAAGTCAAAACAATATACAACGTTGTTAAAAATGTTGATTCAAACACTAGAAAATGTGATTCAGGAAGTATGAAGGAGCATAGTGTTAATTTTGTATGATTACAGATTCAAATGCAAGGGGGAAATTAGTGTAGGCTAATTTGCATTTTGAAATGAGAATGAACTTTACAGATTTTTTTTTCCTATTAGCTTTGAGAGAAGAAAAGTGGCTACATCTGTACCACATTTGCAAATCTTTAAATCGGCTAACAAGAAACGTTGTTTTAACCAGTAAAACAATCTGTTCATTTGTGACATAATTAAGTATGCGTATTCTGTAAGAGCTCAAAACTATGAGGATGTTTAATGAAATTTAAATAGCTTTTATTTTGCATCTCCAGATATGTTATTAATAAACTGAGTAATTTAATACTAATTTACATAGTAAGTGAATATAATTAAAATCAAACCTTTATTAAAGAGTCATGGGGAATCTTTAATTTTGAACAAAATTTAAGGAAGCAACCAAAACAGATTATTTCAAAAATAACCTTAACAACGTCCAGTAATACGCATGAAACTTAATGAAAATTTTTACTGCACACCAGGATACATTAAATACATAAAATATTTAAAAAATATTATGATAACCCATGCCCATAATTTTGCTTTCCAGACATATTCCCAAATATTAATTTTGTAGTTGAGATGTGTTTAACTATAAGATTAAAAGTATCAAATAGTAAGAATATTAAGTGTTCAGTTTCTGAGATTTCAATTTTTATAATTGCTAATATTTAAGATGCTTGAAAGCTCTTTTTTCCCCCCATTATTTCCTTTGCAGCTGTTCCATTATAAATAAACAAACAAATGTAGAAGAGCTTTAATTTCCTTAAAATTCCAGCAGGTTGGACATTAAAAAATTAAATGTAGGGTGATTCATGATAAGGACATGTGTGTTCACAAGAAAGGTATAAACTGTAATGCTGCTTTTGTGTGTGATTCATTTGGTAAATAAACTGTTCTTTCAAAACACTCTTCAGATAAATGAAATGATGGTCAGTGAAATTCTACTGGCTCAGTCAAAATATCACTATAAACTGCTTTCCACTAATAGGAATAATGCCTTCAAATTGCACACTAACGCGGTTTTCAAGGTTTCCTTTATACATGTGGTAGAATTAATTAAACTCTTGGTACAATGCTTGTATACTGTTTTAGGTGTTTCTGTCAGTAGTGTTTCATGTCTTAAGAGGTTGTAAAACCTGTCACTAACTCTTTATATGCCTCTACGAGAGAAAAAAAAAAGTTTATTGGTTATTTCTTTGTCTTTTGGTCTCCTGGTGTTTCTGTACAGGTGCCCAGGAAAATTTTGTTCTTTCTGCACTATGCATGCAAGAACTCCAGCTTCAGCTGTATCTGGAAATAATAATAGTGAGTAGGAAAGGGCAAGGAAGATGTGGAGTGATGACAGACTAACGGGGCTGGCATAGAATAAGTGGAACCGCAGCACAAAGTACAGCACATCACTACTTTATGGAGTTCAAAATTATATACAAAATCTATCAGTTCAGAGTGACAGCTGAAGAGAGCACGGCCAGTAGGAAATAACAAAATTGTTCAGACCTTTCTGACTTTTATTCATTCTGTTCTAGTGCCATATCTTTACTGGCTCTGCCTGATTCAAGGAAGGTTTGGATAATGAATTTCTGCCTCCAAAGGTCTTTCAGATCTCAAAATGTGAAACAAAATAACTAGAGACTGTTGAGATGTACTTACTCCAAAGTCTAAACATCTGCAAAGCTCTTAGTTTGTTCCAATTTAAAATATTGCTTTGGGCTTATATATAACATCAAATAATATCAAAGTAGAAAGGATAGGAAACAGGTTGCCTTGATATAATTTTATCTTTTGGTTTAACTTGCTTCCTTTGCAGTTTTGATGTCAAATTCTCTTTTGAAATCGAACCAGACACATTTCAGATTGAATAGATTTATTTTCTATTGTAATACTGTTTGGTACAGGACAAATTATTACTGAGAAACTCTAAAAGAAAAAGAGAGGTGCCCAACAGCACCACTGTATTTAATGGTTTGTCAGCATTTCTGTTATAAACCCTGCATTTGATGTTTTTCTCATTCTGTTGACTTGATACAAAGAATTTAGGGTACGAGCTGAGATGTAGTTTATTAAGACAGGACAAAAAGCGTGACAATTGATTCTGAAATTAAATTGTCAGAGATAACAAAAATATAAAGTTATTATTATTAAATCTTTACCAAAAATACTGTAAAGTTTTCTTACGGAGAACAATGCCAGTGGACACGAAACACTTGTTCTAATCTCACAGTTACTTGGTGTTATAACTAGCATATGCAAACCATTATGGACTCAGAGAAAGCTCAGAAACTATTGCTATTGAATGAATTTAGTGAAGTTTTTTTGTAAAGTTTTTTTTTAAAGTTTAGAACTTGCCTGATTCATTGTCTTCTAATCACTCCCATGAGAATGATCCATTTCCTTAAGTGGTGTATGTAAGCACACACGTATATTCAGCTGCAGCACCATGTTTCAACTTATATTCAATACCAGAAGAATTGTTTTCTATTATAAATACAAAATTTTATATATATTTATTGTATATTAAAATATATATTATTTTATCTATCTCCTAGCTTTGGAGTTTGTTAGTTCTCGGCATAATATTTTTAAATAAAAGGTATAGCTAACAATACACTGAAATTCTGTATTCCCATTGCTGGCAGCTATAAGTGCACACAGTACATCTACTAACAAAGAAACACACATTCCTTGAGACCAGATAAATTTTATTCCTTAGCTGTTTCTAACCTCTAAACTGTTGGTCAGCTGTAGTTAAAAGAGCATTTCATCTGAGTCCATATGAGTCCCTAACCCAGGACCATGTCTAGACCTAGACAGCTTTTAATATCCCAAGGGAAGGAGGCTCCAGAACCTCTCTGGGCAGCCTGTGGCAGTGCTTGGTCAACCTCACAATGAAAATGTGCTTTCTGAGGTTCAGGTGGAACTTCCTGTGTTTCAGTTTGTACCCATTGCCTCTGGTCTTGTCATTGGGCATCACTGGGAAGAGCCTGGCTCTGTCTTCAGGCATTTGCACACTTTCATAATATTCCCCCTGACTCTTCTCTTCTCCAGGCTGAGCAGTTGGAGCTCTTTTGTGCTTTTCCTACTGAAGAGATTCTCCAGTCCCTTCATTGTCTTTTTGGGCCTTCATTGGTCTACCTTCAGTGTCTCTGTACTACTCTTGTACACACAGTACNCATCTACTAACAAAGAAACACACATTCCTTGAGACCAGATAAATTTTATTCCTTAGCTGTTTCTAACCTCTAAACTGTTGGTCAGCTGTAGTTAAAAGAGCATTTCATCTGAGTCCATATGAGTCCCTAACCCAGGACCATGTCTAGACCTAGACAGCTTTTAATATCCCAAGTGAAGGAGGCTCCAGAACCTCTCTGGGCAGCCTGTGGCAGTGCTTGGTCAACCTCACAATGAAAATGTGCTTTCTGAGGTTCAGGTGGAACTTCCTGTGTTTCAGTTTGTACCCATTGCCTCTGGTCTTGTCATTGGGCACCACTGGGAAGAGCCTGGCTCTGTCTTCAGGCATTTGCACGCTTTCATAATATTCCCCCTGACTCTTCTCCAGGTTGAGCAGTCGGAGCTCTCTTGTGCTTTTCCTATTGAAGAAATTCTCCAGTCCCTTCATTGTCTTTTTGAGCCTTCATTGGTCTACCTTCAGTGTCTCTGTACTTCTCTTGTACACACAGTACTTCAGGTGTGGTCTCACCCATGCTGAGTCGAGACAATGCTGTAGTCTGTTTTATTTTTGTGTCTCCACCATGTCATATAGCATCTGCTCGACAAGAATTTTCTACTTGTTCTGTATCAGCTGGTATTAGTATTACCCCTTCCCTTGAAATTCCTTTCTATATAATCCTACTATAGGACCAAAATATTCGGGTTACAAACTTGCATTTTTCTCGTAGTCATTCCTTCAATGACAGAAGTGGTAACTGGGTTACACCAGATTGTTCCTAGCCTACTGAAAAAGGAATGTTTTCCTTTTTTTTTTCAAATTGGTTTCCAAAGTCAGCTATGATCAGAGAACACACATTAACAAGAAAGGCCAGAGGAAACATTTTAAAAAGACAGAGAATAAAGGTTCCTCCCTTAAGGACTGCTTGTAAATGTGAAGATTTTTGACAGTTCCAGGACAAATTTTTGTGTCTTGTCTTTGATAGCTAGTGTCCCTGGTCAATTTGAGATCCAGCTGGATAGAAATCTCTCTCTGTTGGTGATTAAAGTTTCCTCTCTTTTCCTTGTGGCATTAACCAGTGCAGAAAACAACTGACAAAGAATCAAACAAGGAATCAAAACCTTATTTCAAGATTAAGTTACACTACTAAACTTGAAAGAAAGCTTTGGTTATTCACCCAATAGGCTAAGAAGATGGGGAAGAAAATATTTTCTTTTTTGAAAAGGAGAGATACCGAACAAACATCATAAAGCCAACAACAAAAAAAGGTAACTCCTTTTGAATTTCTCTGTGGAAAGGACCAAGAATAAAGTTTTTTTTTGTTTTGTTTTCATTCGGTTTGTTTTTTTCTTCCTCTCATCTTCTTCCCCTCAAGAACTACATCAATTTAAAGTGAAGGTGTGGGGTTTTGGTTTTTTAATTTTAGAAATGCAAATATTTAATTTGAATTGTACAACTACTCTAACAGTCCACTGGAAAACTGATGGAGTTCTTGTTGTTGTTAGGGTGGAAAAAAAAATGAAAATCACTGGGCCCTGGTGAGAATGCCTAGGTTAGTGGTTGCCATAAATTGTCAAGGAGAGAAACGGAAAATATAAGAACAAATCAACCAGACATAGATGGTTAGACCTGGGAAACTTCCAGAGGAAGAGTAGGACATCTAAAAACTCTATTTGAAACTGCCTACATAACTTGTAAGGTTTAGGCTTCAGTTTTCATACTGAATTTCACTGGATCATGTTGGTTTCATTTGAACAGAAAGTGTTACTGATTCCCAAGTGACTAGTGACAAATTCAGAAGGAAACTCTCTTTGTTGTTGGTCCTGAGCTACTGGATGTTCTGTTGCTTCTGTGTGTGTGTGCACGTGTAACCATCAATACCTCCAAGCTTTCTTCCGTGCTATTGTATTTGATTAACACGAGCAGGTAATCCAAATAATCACTCAACAGAATTGTCAGGAAGGTGATGCTTTCGTGTTTGCTCCCAAACACAGAAAATACATGAGTATTAAGCTTGAAAACTTTGTTCTATACTCAATGTACCATGTTACACAGAAGGCTACATCTATGCTGGTAAAGAAAAGAGGGATCAATTATTAATCTCAAAACCAAGAAGGTCTGGACTGAATACTAGGTCCCTATGCTGCAGATGAGCTTCATTCACACCTGATAGCCGTTAGCACTAGGTCTTTTCTAGGTGGCAAATGGCCCAAAGGCATAATGACACAAAAGCACAGAAGAGTGTAGGAGCAGCCCTGGTGGAGTCTTATCCCTGCTGCTGGTCAGGAGCAGTTCCTATGGGGAACAGTTCCACAAGGCACGTTAGTTACAGGATGGGGCGAAAGAGTTGACCTAAACCAGCCAAGGCCTGCCAGCCCAGTGTGTGACAATGGGTCTAGTGATCACACTTGCTCCCTGACATACATTAATTAGCAGTGCAGACATTTCTGTGTCTGTAAAACAGTTTACTGAGGATTACAGGCTAACTACATGAGACTCTCAACCACAAATAATTGTGGCTTTGTTTAATTAGCTGCAAGGAACTAGAAATGCTCAAAAATGAAATAAAAAATGGTGAGACAGAGACCACTGTGATGTTTTAGCTAGTATGACTTATTCCAAATAAATAAGAAAAAAGTAAAAACAGGATTTGTGATAATTTAATCCTGATTTTCTCTATGTCATTTAAATTGAAAACAAACATTTCTGTTTCAAAGGGAAAAATAATGAAAATTAACTTAAAATGTCGTCCTTTTGCTAATCTCATTCAATGGTTTGATCAAAATGTAAACGTTTATTGTAGTCTTTGTTTTCTATAACATATTAAATTAAATTTGGCTAAAAAAGTTATAACAGACCTTGGGTTCCATTGCTCACAGAAAGTTGATGCCACCAAGTCAGTAAATCAATGTTTCACTTTCTACACCTCGAAAATATAACCCAGAATCTAAATGCTTTATTCAGTGGGTCAAAAGGGTTTTACATGTCAGATTCCTCCAAATTATATACTAGATATTAGATGGATTGCAGGTAGCCAGGAAGAAATGTTAAACATTCAGGTTGGTTTGAAATTCCACCTTTACTGAAAGGTTAGGCATTTAAATTATTTGGAACAATGTACCTTGAATCTTTTTATTATGATGAACACTTATAACTGTTCTTTCAGAGAAATGAACAGTTTTTTTCTCCACTTTCAAAAAAGGCAGGGCATACCTCTATCCTATTATTTCCCTAGTATTAACGTGATCATGAAGTGCAAGGTCTGGTTAAACTCTTCCTTCCTCCTGTGTATTGGAAAAAGGAGAATTCAAGGTTATGCCTACAGCTTTCACGTTTATGCTGAGACGATCATCAAGAACAGACTGGGGATTGTCTATACTTCTCCTCTTGTACATGAGCATGCAAAATTGATGGGACCATGAACATAAGAAAAATTTTGTGCATAACCTGGTAGGTAAGGAACTCATTGGAGAAACAGCTGTATTTGTATTTGCTCCAAGGAG